>PVJX010004994.1:0-89171 GCA_004027295.1 Dolichotis patagonum
GTTAACACTGTGGTGTGATGTATTTGGATATGGGGCCTGTGCTAGGCACTTTTTATCATTGCTCAGACAAAACACTTGACAACCACAAGTTAAAGGGGGAAAGTGTTATTTAGCTCACAGTTTGTAGAGGTTGCAGTCCATAAACTGGCTCCCAGGGAGGACAGCATGATAGCCGGGCACTGCAGAGGGGACAAGAGCAACAGAAAGTAGCAAAGCAACAAGAGATGAGCACAGCTCTTTCTATCTCATATTTCATCCAGGCTACTTAGGGTGGGTAGCACTCACACCCATAGTATCAGTGCCCTTGAGCCTCACATTGCACCATGAATCAATCCCAGCTTCACATACTCTGGATCCAGCCACCTTTAAAAAATCTCCCTCATGACAGGATTAGTATCTTTTTAAGAAATGGAAGTGGAGGCTTTGCTCTTTCTCCTTGCCCCATTTAAAGATAGTAAGAAGCAGTCATCTATAGGGAACTAAGAAAGTATTTACCAGAAGGTTACCATGATAATATCTTGATCTCAAACTTGTAGGTTTTCTTCATCAGTAGTGTCTATTAGTTCTTGAAATTTATAAAAGCTGATTTAATTTCTTTTTGTCATAAGGCCAACATTTGGAAAGCATTTCTAGCATATGGCTTATTCTTTCTTGTTTCTTTGCATGCCTGTAAGTATTTTGTGGAAAACAATATATTTTATACAATATGTTATAACTCTAAAAATAAGATGATCCCTTTTTTTGGCATTTGTTGTTGCTGTGCTCTTTATTTAGTGTCTGTCCTGTAACAGTTCTGTGACGTCTGCAGTCGCCTCACATGCAACCATGATTCTTTCTGTTCCATGAGTTCACTAGTCAGCTGATAATTTGGTACAGAATTCTTTAAATGCTTTTAAATACTGAGCCTCCCACCTGTTGGTGAGATGTGTTTTTCAGCTTGCTTTCCGTACCCTGGTAATTCGTAGCTCTACTGTTGATTTTATTTGCTGCTTCTACAAGTGCAAAGGACAATGAGTAATGTGTATGTGCATGTCACAAGGTGTTTGTGCATATTCCTGGCCATGGGTACAGCCCTGCCCAGGTTCATAGCTGTATAGCTCCTCAAGAATATTGCCATACAATGGCGCAGTCAACACCTCAATCTCCAGGTTTTTTTTTTTTCTGCATATTTTTGGCAGCTTCTTGCTTGAACCAACTACTATTAATGTGGCAGGCAGTTGGAATGCTAAATAATTCTTGGGATTTTTTTTCAATAAATTCCTTAGTTTCTAAGGATTTTTTTCAACAGAAGGATAAGAATTTCCTTACTGTTTCATCTGAGTCATGCCATATAATGGTGATCTCTATGAATGAGGCTTTTGCTGGGCCCACATACATGTAAAACAGTGATAGTCTTCTCAGGGTTGAGTGTTTTAGGGAATGCTAATTAGACCCATTCTACCCACGGCAGTGGTTCTAGACTATTGGGTTTCACTGCTACCTTAGAGTGGAGGCTGCTGATTTTAGAGACTATCTTGGAGTTGCCAAGAGGGAGTTGAAATAAGACATTCTCAAAGGTCACAAAGCTCACTGTTATTACTGACATTCATGTTCTCCTTGGCCTACACTCTTGAAATTCTTGAAAAGCTTTGGTCAAATTCCAAAGTTCTGAAAATATAGCTTTTGACATTGATTTTGTAATATGCTCTCTGAGTCGGACTTTGAAGGAGAGGAGATCCCTGAGAAGTCAGGAAAGAGAGGGACATTCCAGGCCAGAAGCCACAAAGGACTTACAGGCTAGATACAAATGGTTACATCTTGTTGCATCTGTGATGGTTCTTGAAAAATAATAAAATTAAAATAAGCATTTTATCAGTATTTCAGATAGAGATTCCTATCTGTATTAGTTTTTTAATGATGCTATTACAGAAGGCCACAAACTCAGTGGTGTAAGCAACAGAAATGTGTCTCAGAGTTCTGAAGGCTAGAAGTCTAGAACCATGAGAAACTGGTATCTCCGAAGGACTTCAAATGAAGGCACTAGTTTGGACCTTTCTCCTCAGTTTGTAGGTTGGGCATCTTTTCCCTGTGTTTTCAGGTCATTCTCACTCTATGTATTACATTGCTGTGTCCAAATTTCTCAATTCTCAGACACAGTATATTGGATGAGGGCCTTTACCACTGAATTCATTTTACGTATTACTTCTGTAGAGAGTCTGTCCCCAAATAAGACCACGTTCTGCAGCACTACTTGGGGGAGGGAGACAGGACTCTGACACATATTTTGAGGGAGACACAGTTTAACACCTAAAACTGTTGAGAAATTGGGAGCAGTGCCACTCCAAAGAAAGGCCTCTGGGCCTTCAGAGGGCTGTGAAATTGTTGAAGTAAAGGGAAAGGAAGGTTATGGGAACTAGGAGGATAGTGTACTATATTTGGTTTTGTCCCAAGTGCTAAAAGCCTTTTCGTTTTCTGTCATAAAATCAATAATGTTCTGACACATTCTAGAGATTCATATTTATTGAATGAACAAATAAATGACTAATTGGTAGAAATCTCTGTCAGTCATTAAGGTGACTCAATAATTTTCCACTAAGTTCTTAGTTCTGAAACCAGTACTTACCCATCACCAGGACAAAATACCCAGCACCTACAACTTAAGGGAGAAGAGCTGCAGTTTGTCTCACAGTTTCAGCTAATGGCTGGAGGCTCTAAAAGAAGGAATGGTGGAAAGTATCTGTCAGAAGAAAGCCGCTCCCCAGGTCCTGGCAGCCAGGAAGAAGTGGGGGAGGGGGTGAGAGAGAGGAAGAAGGAGGGGGAGGGAAGAAGAGGAAGAGGAGCAAGAGGAAGAGGAGGAGGAGAGTGAGGAAAAGGAAGAGCAAGGCAGGAGATGCACCCTACTCAGTTATGCCCCCAGTGACCTACCTCCAACCAAGTCACTGTGTGACAACTCATTCAGCTGGTGAACTCAAGCACTCTTACGAACCAATCACCATTCAAAAGGCTTTTAGGGAACATTCTAGATCCAATAATATTCTTCTCCTGGCCCCTAAAATAATTGTGTCTATCTCTTCATGCGAAATGTATTTGGTTTACCTATAAACACAACACATGTGGCTCCTGGCCCAATTACCAATGGGAGCCCTTCCTGACATAAAATGAAGGCTATTCTGGAACACAAGGTTATACCAGTTGTAAAGACCTCAAACTTACCTGTTTGCGAACTGTACAACCATTCTTTCTTTTCTATGTTACTTATGTCATCCAAAAGCATCCAAAGTGATTTCTACAAACCACTGGTTACTTTAGTTAGAACTTTACATTTATAAAAATAAGCTGGACTGGATGCAGTTCCATGATAGAGCACATGTTAGCTTGCACGAGACCCTGGGTGTGATCAGTAACCCCCACAGAGGGGGGGTCAGGCAAGAAATAAACCTTAAATAATCATCCTTTATTTATGATACATAATAAAAATAAGTGTAGTCATTACCTCCAAGAAGCAGGACTCACAGGCGAAATTGCAATGTAACTTTATTTTTTTTCTACTTACCATTAAAACATTCTGAATAACTGATCCATGGATCAGTCATGATTTTGCCTATTGCAATTAGGTTATCCATTTACTATGGTCATAAAAATCTTCAACGTAGTACTAAAGTACAGTTCCTTAATTCTGACAACATATTCTTTCTTCGTCTTGCGCTCTCTCAGCTCTGTCTATTTCAGGCAGGCCACTGCTTAGATGAATGAGAGGCCTGCGAAATGCTGTGTTTCCTTCAGGAAGCCCTTCTACGTCTACAGCACTGAAACTCCAGCAAGAGAAAAGGATGGAGTTGGACGAGAGAATAGGAGCCTTCTTAAATGAACGGTTTTACCCTAGTCGTGAAATGCTATGCTGTGAACTTGGCTTCCATTTAAAACTCACTTTTTATTCTAAGACTGTCCCCCATACACACACACACACACACACACACACACGCTTTACTTGTGGTTCTTTTGGGAGCGATAGGTGTCTTCCTGTTGAAGAGCTGATCACATTGGCCTCTTACAGCTCTAATTCTTTTCTGCTGAAGTTTCCTTTGCCCAGGCCTCCCTGTCTCACAGACCTCAGACAAGTCCAAGCCCCTCTCCTGTGTTATTCACGTCTCTTGCCCTGGAGACACTCAAAGCCTTTTTCTGTGACACATTGGGTGTGTGAGCCCGTGTCAGTGCAGCTTGGGTTGCTCCATATTCTGTCACAAGTACAGCCAGCCTAGGTCCTGTGGCCTCAGTAATAGCAGTTGCATATTCACTTTGAAGCCATATCAGAAGTGCTATCAAAGTTCCTTGTTCCAGGAGGTGGTGATAAAGCACTGCCAAATTTAGAGGGTGAAAAGATACTCATTAACTTTGAATTTCAGATAAACAATGGAAAAATTTAGTATTATCATGTCCCATGTAATATTTGGGATATACAATACTTAAATAAATTAGTCTTTATATGCTTGAAATCAAAGTTAATTGAACATCCTGTATTTTATCTGCCAACTCAGTGATTGGCAGATTCAGAAATACAACGGATCCTTTTAATTTTCACTTGGGATGAGTTATTAAATATGCTTGTAGCCACTTTTAGTGACCTTTTTGAAAAATTTGCATTGAATTCTAAGACATCACTTTGGATGATGGTAAGGATATCTTGATGCTTTGGCTGAACTTCCATGCAAGTATCATACTACATTTCCTTTACAAAATGCTTCTTTTGCTCACCATACTGAGTACCTACACCTCCCCAAGCTTTAGGAAATTTATGTGTTTAGGACATATTTGGTCAGGTTTGACTTGGCCATTAAAACAAAGCTGGAGATAGATTTCCCAGGGAATGCTTAGGTTGAACTGTGACTTATTTGGAGGTGTTGGGATTCTTGACATAGTGGAAAGCACTGTACTTCCTTCAACTCTTAGAGATGAATGCATTGCTGGAGCATAGAAATCTATTTTACAGTGAACCCAGTGAATACTTCTACATAGGCTCAACTTCTGGGGTCAGACACGTATTTTTTCTTTTAAGTAAATGATATACAATACAAATATTGTTCCTAATAAGAGATATATTAGCAATCCACCATAAATGTAGAGTTATAGGTAAACATGACAGTCTATTGGGAGACAGTTATTTTTATGAGCAACTAGTATTTATTTCTCGGTCTGCCTTTTATCAATGTGTTTATCAAAACATGGAAGTAAATCTGTGGGCTATGTCTTAATTACTCATAGGTTGCTTGAACACAGCTGCTGTCTAGGAAGGAAGAGAGATTGAAAAGAACAGGGCACTCTTAAATTTTGGTCGTGATTGTAATTCAAAAACTCCATCAGCTTTATTCCAAAAATTTAAGGAGAAATCTTTCTCCCTTTGTCCCCGTTTCTCTGACATCTCCACACATTGCACTTTGTGGGCTCAATTAATGTTACTAGCTTTCTTGATGTATATTTCTATTTTTTTTCTTCAGTAATATTTTTTCAAATGGAAAATTATACACACTCATCAGAAAATATCTGGAAAATCAAGCTGTACAAGAGGAGACAGAAAAATCTGTTCAGCTTATGGTGGAGGCATTGTGGCTTAGTGAAACAGATCACAGACACACTACTTTTTAATCTTTCTCTTTTGACAATATGTCATAGCATTCTGATAGTAAAGTTAAAAACTCTGTAATGCCATTTTAAAGTTAACCATTATTTTTCTTGTATTTGAGTATGAGAACTTAAATATATGTGATACATAATGATTAAATCAGGATATAGTGTAGAATATTTTTTCAGAAGAATTCTCTCCAAATACTCCCTAGTTGTCTCTGTATATTATAGTTTCCACTTTTACATAATGATAAAGAATTCCATAGTAAACCTCTTTGAGCATAGATCTGATTATTTTAATAGTGTAAGTTTAGAAGAATGGAATGATACATATCAAGGAGAAGTATGCTCTGGAGGACCTTTCAATCCTATCACCTCACTGTTCTTAGGAAAATTTGCACCCTTAGCCTTCCAGTATGAGTCTAGTGGACTGAACGTGGTTCTGAAAACTTCCCTGAGCCTTCATTAACACTAAGTATTATTCCTTTGAAAGTAAAATGTAAAATTAGGCTGGGTGTGGTAGCACATGCCTTAATCCCATAATTCTGGGCGGTTTAGGCAGGCGGATGGGAAGTTTGACTCCAGCCTTGGCTACCCAGAAGACACTATCTCAAAAGAAAAAAATGAAAAAGGTATGAAAATACAGCTCAGTGCAAAGGCCATGCGTTTGTTCCCCAGTAGCATAAAAGCAAATTCGTACTCAAACCAGTCAGCTTCAACCTGCCTGCATGGTGCCTGCTCCTCCAAGTGCATTCACCCTGCTGCTGGAATCTCCTTTTCGGATTTGTGGGAGCCGAGAGGTACCAGGTATTAGAGTAAGGCAGAGAGATTTTAGTTTGGAAAGTTCACTTTTGGACTGTCATGTTGAAATTTGCTTTCTAAAAAAAATCCTTTGGGCCTCTGGTAGGCTAATCTTGTATCCTCAAATGCAGTGTGATCACGATTTGCATGAATTAAAGAAAATGGCCCTCACAGAAAGAATGAGACGGAAGGAAACGGATGCTCTATCTCAAGCACTGAGCCAAGCTTTTCCACAAGGAAATTAACCCTGTTCCAAGTCTACTGCTTCTTGGGTGTCAGACATATCTCACAGATAGTGGTTTCCTCTAGAAAAGTAGCATTTTCTGCTGAGGCACATGTATACATCACTGTGGGTGTACGTGAGACCATATTTGTACCTCATGTGCACATGTGTGAGTTGTATGTATTTGCACATTTTTAAAAGCTTGTTGGTTCTCTTGGCTTTTACTAAATCCAAACAAGCCGAATTTGATTTTCTCATGGAAATTAGTATAGGTGTATCTGTGTTGGGGGCAGCATGTACCTGGGTTGTGTGTGATCACACTTGAGTGCAGGTGTGTGGGTTGTACGCTGCATTGAATGTGTCTTGGAGGAAAGAAGATGTGGAAGGTGTGAAGAGTGAGCCGGCATGCCACTGGCCACTTCTCTGGATGTTTCACTTTGGGAGGTCTCAGCGGGTAAGCAGGTCATCCCTCAGTAATAAAATCACCCGCAGGATTCAAAGTTAGTCAGAATCTCCTTTTGATTTCAAGCACCATTACGAAGTATCTTCTGTGATACTTGAATTCCTATTAACCTACACTAAGGCTTTTGAGATGTTCAGTATTGTGTTGTGCTGGAGTCACGGTCATCTGTGTTTTCTTTTATAAATTAAGATACAGAAAGATGGACTTGAAAGCAGGAGAAGTGAGGTAATCTTAACGAGGATCATCATAATCATAAAAAAGGCTTTTTCTCAGTTTTTTTTTTTTTTTGACCTAGAATAAGTGTGATGATTCTGGGGCTTATTTAAGTGGAGAGGGTTAATTTAGTGAACACTTCAGGTGAAAGTTTCTGTTTCATCAGATGTCTACATGAGAAATTACTGATGTGTATGCTTTTATTCCTGCAAGATCTTTGGGGGAACAAACCAAAGAAAATAGCATCCTTGCTCAAAATGAATCCACTAGTTCATCAAAGGTCACAACAGTCTTAATTCACACCAAACTCATGTCTTAGTAAAGGGGATGAAATTTTAAAACAACGCAAGTCAACAGACGATGTCTAATGTAGGTAAATCAAGCCACAGAAGTCTGTGCAATGTTTTTAGAAGTGATAAAAGAAAAAAAATGGAAGGAGTTAAGATAGGGCTGGGTTAGGGTGGAGCATGAGGCAAAGTCTGTGTTGTAAGAATTCTGTCAGGTTTGCATTTTAAAAATGTATTTGCATATATAATAAACTGACAACTTTAATCACTAATTTCAGAACAAAAGTTTAATGAGAGAGAATGAGAGAGGAGAAGGGACAAGAGCGGAGAGGAGAAGAGAAGAGAGGAGAGGAGAGAAGGAGAGAGGGGAGGAGAAAGAGAGAGAGACAGAGAGAGACTGACTGGACACCGTGCCTGTGCCCGCATTTTTGAGGATCCACTACTTGGATAAGGAAGGGAAGTAGACTGTGATGGAGAGCAAAGAACAACTGTCCCATTTAGTTGTGTCCCACTCAAGGTACCAGACTGAGACAGGAAGGACAAGCCTGAAGCAGGAAGCATGGGCTTCCTGCTTGTCATTTGCCTGACAGAGTACTACTACTCAGTTCTCCTGTGTTTGCAGATCCTAACTAGGGTGCTCTCTAGCTTGGTCACAATCAGTACTCAGGTGCAGAACTCTGTTCTGAGGAGTTAGAGACCTGGAAAACCCCCAAAGAGTCAGAGTGATAGGCTGAGTGGCCTTAGGGCCCAGCTGCCCCATTCACTGCGCTCACATGTGCGCAGAGGGGGTCTTTCATCAGTGTCTCCTGAGGCCTGGCCACCCCTAGAAGTCTATTATGCATGCGTAGTTTAGTGGCAAGTGACACAGACAATATATTCAAGAAATTTCTTGAATGCAAGTTCACAGCGATGTTGTAGATGCTAACATATGGAGGTTAAAAGAAATGATCGACGTATTCTGCAGGGCTTGCTCTCTGATACAGCTTTTAAAGACAAGTTGCAAGTGAAAACAAGTGTGTGCAAGAGGATGGTCATGTGACTTGTAAAGAAGGTGTGAGGCCCTATGGCATATAGTGAGCTGGTACAGAAATAAAGTTTCCTTGGTTCAAAGAAGAGATTCTGGAAAGAAACAGTGAGACAGCAAGCGGGAGTGAGAGAGAGAGAGAGGTGGAAAGAGAGAGAGACAGAGAGAGAAAGGGAGAGAGAGAGAACTGGAAAGTGAGATAAGAGGAAAACTGAGCATGACACACAGAATGTTAAAGGGTTAAAGAGAGAAGCGCTAGTATCCGTAGATCCACAGAGAGCAAACCCAGGCTCAGGAAGCTGTAGAGTTCAACTCAAGTTTAAAAAGTATTTTCAGATATATAGAACAACCTTTAAAGTAATGAGTTCTCCCAATGGAGCTTTCAGAGTGTTCTGGGCCTCAAACTTAAAGTTCACAAATGCAAACCTGTACCTTTATATCCTGAGTCCAACACTTGTCAGTAGATGGCAGCAGGACACCACAGATTTGGCCTGTAGCAGCTGGAATTTCATCACTAAATGTGCTGGAAGTAGATGATTTTTTTTCTAATTATTATTTGAAGGTGTGTCCTAATCTATTGTTTACAGAGGTATCTCTGATTTGAAAAAAAAGGAAATAATATTTCCTAATTAAATGAACAAGAATGATTAACAAATACTACTTGAATTTTATCCCAGGGCTGTCCCAGTGTTTCTTTACTGGTCTCTAAAATTCATGGAAAGAAGTGTGGGTGAGAGTGTGCGTGTGTGTGTATGTGTGATTCACAGGACTATATTTTATTAAAATAATTCCAAAATCTAATATAAACTAATTTGTACAAATTTTTAAAAAATATTTTACTGAATTGAATGGAAAATATTACTATGAAGCAATTCATTGAAAAATGTTTTCTCCTTTATACAAGTATGTTTTTGTCCTTAGATATCTATAAATTTAAAATAAAGGTATTTATTTCTCATAAATTCACTGAACGGCTGCTGTGTTCCTAGTTTGCGTTTTTAAAAATAAATTTTATTCAGCAATGCTCAGCAGAATGATCTTCATTTCTACAAAACTTGCTTCTAATTCAGCGCCCTTTGGGGCCTTTGCAATACAGAGACAGCCTGTATTTTTAGTCACAAAAGCCTAAGTATATATTTTTCCAGATTATATATATGTCAAACATGTGGAAAATAAAGCATGATGGTTTCAATTTGAAAGCAAGAAGATAATGCTGACTGCCCCCCCATCCCATTTTTGTTTTTCAAGAAAACACAGCAAGATATTTCTGTCTTGGGGTACAAGAGAATCAAACAGAACCGTGCCCTACTCCCGTGAGTTCTGAGCAGTGTGTTTGTACCAGGTGCCCATGCACTTTCTGAGCTGGTTCTGTGTCTGAGAAGTTGCACAGGGTGAGCGTTTAGTCACAAAAGCACACATGGGCTCTCTCACTCTTCTTCAGCTCTAAGCAGTGAAATGTACCCTGGGCTTCCAGGGAGATAAATTGCTTTAATTTGCTAAAATTCCAGGATTCTCTAGGATTGTAAGAGCTCATTCAGAAGTACAGAGAGGCCTCTGATACAGTCTTACCTAGATGATTTTTCTAGCAAAAACCAAGCAAAAATTTAATTTCAGCCCATGCTTCCCACCCAATCCATCCAATCCACACGGGCATTTTCTTTCTCATTTATTCTCTTTTCTTTTCCTCTAGCTCTCTGTTTTTTTGTAATCAATGGGAAACACAAGCAGAGTTGTGCTTCCCTGCGGGGAAAACGGATGCCAAGCGATGTGCAGCCTGTGCAGAGAGGCTGTGTGACCCTCGCCAGGGTCCTGCGCTTTCTAAGTCTTCTTTCCATCAACACATTGGCTCTCATTCTGATGGAAATTTTGCAAAGATTTAAGCAATATGTGTCTGAAAAGTTTTGTTATGATTCTTCTAACAAAAGACTCGAATTAAAATGAAAGTAGTATATGCTTATATTCAGTACCATCAAAGTGTTTCTCCTTTGGCCAGAAAAATAACCGTACTTAAAAGTCATCTATGCATGTTTTATATCATTCTTTTAAAGAAGAAAATCAGAAGAGACTAAGCCATATTTATTTTAGTAACTAATTATAATATTTCATAATATAATACATTCTAAGTATATATGTAGTTATAGTATATAAATAATATGCTGTATATGTGCTTCAATATTTCTACATGTGTTAAAATTGTAACAAAATAAAATTTAAACTCTTATCAAGTATTAATTTTTTGATAAATTTTCATCAATTAGAGGATTGTTTCAGGGTAATAATTGTATTTGTTTTTAAAAGTTTAGCATTGTATAATGAGAGCCTGGAATAATATATACCTTTTAATGACATGTTATTTAAAAATTTTAGAGGCTTGTTTCAGCCGAAAATGTGGCTAAGGTCTGTAACGCGTTATATGAAGATTTCTAGGCTATTGAGTTTGAAACTCTTAAAAAATAAGTTGTTTTTTGTGACTCTATCTGATGTGAAATAATGTCAGTGAGCAAGTATTCTTAAGCTAACAAAATAAAATTTTAAGGGAATATCGTCATAGAAACGTTTTATTCCATACCACTTAGTTTGAACTCAGGTTCTGTGATTTGTTTATTTATTTGTTTGTCTTTTCCTCTGAAAGATAGTTAATTACTGAGGCACGAAGAGCGTTTTGTATTCTAGCTTTGCAACTGGGCCTGCAAACCTAAGACTAATGAGACCAAGTTCTCACCCCAATTCTGAACTTGCTGACTTATCTGATTTAAAATCTGAGTGTCTGCACATTGGCGAGTTATTTTAAATAATGATTTCTTTCTGTTGTTGATGCTGCTTTATGAAGAGTGATTTTTTTTTTAATACAACAAAGACCTTCCTTTGGATCTAAAGTGGGAATAAAGGCTTGATGGGTCTGGCCGACATTTATGCATGTGTATTTATTTAAGGGCTTGCTATAATGCATATTATTAATGATGACAATCATGAACTCGTATGCATTGTTTATTTTGTAAATAAACATAATGAAGCTTTCAAAAAAAGAGATCAGCCGCCCTTGCAACGGTGGCTGTGTGCTGTGGAAGTTGCTGCTCTGAGCCTTTGTGACTTGTGCTGTGACCTAGTCCATTTGACTATTTATGCTCATGGTACATTTTTAGGTCTATCCGTAATTTTTCTGAGTGAGCATCTAAAATTAACCACAGGTCTCCTCCAGACAGTAGATTACATTGGCTGTTTAGAAGTGGGTTTGAACATCAACAGCATCAGTAAAACTAAAAATGCACTAAATACCAGGAGTTTATGGTCATAAAGTGCAGAAAGGCTCCCAGGACCCCTGAGTGACAGAGAATACTCATTCGATTTGTGACTGGTAATTTAATGAATATGCATTTTTTATCTGCTGTATTTTGACTCAAAAAAAAAAAGAAGAAACAGAATGGACAAAGAAAACAGTCTACTGTCCATGAGACCTGAGACTTCCATCTCAGTTTATTTCAGTACTTTTAATTTTTATTTTATATTTCATGCCAATGTATATGAACTTCACAGAGACCTTTGGGCTTCATTTCAACCCTGTCTTGCTCTATCCCATTATCTGAATTATTAGGTTTTAGTGGGAATAGATGGGACAGAATGAACAACGGCTAGAAGAGATGAGTCTGTTCAAACATTAATGCAGAATTTATTCGTGTGTTACCTGAAACCTGGACCATCCACCCTGTCTTGCAGCTATTCCTCTGACTGCCTGAGAATCAGAGGGAGGACGAAGGTCCTAGAAACAAGAGTCCCAGGAAAATAGTCACACGAAAAGAAGCAAATGTGTGTTTTTATAAATTTTATAAACCTGGCCTTAACAGATCTTAAAAGTTCACCTTACACAGTGCCAGGGTTCCACATATTACATCTGTCTTAAATATCGTTGGATGTCTCCCGCCTTTGTGGAGAGGGTTTGATGCCGTCTTTTGTTGTAGGATAACTAGAGTGTTCTGTGACACAGAGAAGTTGCCAGTTCAAAGGATACAGCTTTACTTAGGCTCGTTCTTTTCCTTCTTTCTTTCTTTCTTTCTTTCTTTCTTTCTTCTTTCTTTCTTTCTTTCTTTCTTTCTTTCTTTCTTTCTTTCTTTCTTCTCTCTTTTCTTCCTTCTGTCTCCCCTCCCCTAGTTCTACACTGGTTTTTGCCAGGGGGCTGACTTTAACACATTCAAATGAAATCCCCAACCTTTCTCCTTTCGAGAAAAGACAAGCCCTTTATGATCAGAGGGACACAAACCAGTGGTCAGGTTTATAAATTGAAAGTGAAGGAAAATATATGTTTTGAATTAGGTAAATAATTATAAATTTGATGTTCTTGGAATGGGAGGTATTTATGGGTATTAATTACTGTGAAGTTCATTTGATGTATTCTGTATTAATTTTTCCATTGTCTCATCTTTCAGGAATGACTGCAGTCACCAGCATGCAAATCCTTTCATAATATTCTTAATTATATTAAATATCTACCCCTTCCAGTTTAAATAGTACTTTAATAAGTAGCCTACATTCAGACATTTTAAAAGGCTTTTATTCAGATTTTTTATTAAATTGAATTTAGGTGAGAGAGTGGGGAAATCAGACCCAAGGACTGCAGCAGGCCTTCGATATTTCCCCCAACAGTGACTTCAGCTAGGTGAGTGTGTGTTTTGTTGAGAAAAGGGCTGGATGGGATATTGACAGTTTCTCATCAATAGCTGGGCCCTGGAGGCCTCGCTGTTTGGACCCACACTGATTGACTACTCCTTAATAGACATATAATTGTTGACAAATACCTTCCAATAGACTGTGTTAGTGCCCAGACAGACAAAGGAGATTTCAGGAGGATAGAGACCAGGGCCTAGCCATTTGGAAGAGGCGGTGACTTACAGAGAAAAGGGATTTCTCCTAAGGGAAACCAGGGCAAGCATCTTCATTGCCAAACCTGGACAGCCCTGCTGAAATGGAGAAATTAAAAAGACTCATTGTGTCTGCGTTTCATGGAGCTCCTGAGGGAGGGAATGAACCCAGTCTGTACTGTGCGGCTTGGTGTCAAATCTATTACTTTGCTGCCATTAAAAAGAAGAAGAAAAGAAAAACAACTATGTATGCTCTTGTGACACACACACATGTGCACACACATACATACAGAGAGGTATGAAATGTCGATGTGAAATTTAATATCTAGACTGTCTTTTAACTTGTTTACAGTGTTATAAAATCTATCAGCCTAATGCTCACAGGCTCAAAATAGGCTATTCAGATAATTTCAAAGAGCCTTGGATCATAATCAGAACACTAAAAAAATGAATTTGGAGATGAACCCCATTTACTACTAAAATACTAGAGGGACCCAGAACTGCCCCCACAAGGTAGGTGCTTCCAGGAGCTTTCTGGAACCTTGGTCTCTGCTTTCCACACTGCCTGGCCTCGCCTGCCTTCCCAGGTCAATGGCTGGCTGAGAAACGGCTCTGGAAAGTTTTGCCTCGTAGGAAACAGTCCTTGGGTCTGAGCAGTTTCGGTAAATCTCCCTCCTTGAGGGCTTCCTCTCAACCACGGGAGGCAAGCATTGCTTTCAGCTCCTAACAGCAGCCTGCGTGCCCACAATGGCACCAGGAGATGTTCAGATCTGCAAGACAGTGTAACCTAACAAAACAAACTAAAATGTAAACAAAGTGAAAATGCAAACTCAGCTTTGTCGGGTGCTATAAAACACCAGGCAGAAGAGGAGATCCAGCTGGGCCTAAAGGGATCGGAGAAGCTGTTCTCCACACTGAGTCCTGTGAATGCAAGGTGACATGGCAGGCATCCTCTTGACATTCTGTGTGAAAACGAATCTGGTTGTCCCCAAAAGACCTTGAGTCCTGCCTTTGATTTTTATTGATCAAATACGCAGATTAAATCTCACATTATACAGCTCCACAATCCTGAGCTTTCTATGTCAACTTCTAGGAATCCCTGTGAAGCCCTTTCTGAATCATCTTTTTATGCATGAAGAGGAACCGGAGTGCACATGTGTTTCAGAAAGACTGCACAAAGTGAGAGGGCAGATATGGGCGCCTGATATGGCTCAGTCTCTGTGACAGAAGGATGAGCCCGATAAGAATGCCACTTGGTACCTGTTGTCAAATTCAAATCCATAGTTAGGATTCTTTTCAGGAAAAGAGATTATTTGTTTGAAGTTGCTGCTTTTATAGTCTGTGAGCATTCCTAAACAGACAGGCTCTGAACAGCTGCCTCCAAATGGGGTGTGTGTGTGTGTGTGTGTGTGTGTGTGTGTCCATTAATTCAGAATTACTCCAATTACAAGCTTTTGATGCTCTGAAACCCCCTCTCTAACCCAAAAGAGATGGAGAGCCCTCGGACCATCCAATCAGATCATTTTCCCTGCCGCCTGCAGCAGATGTAAGCAATTTACTTTTTTATTTCTGCATATTCAGTGTGAGCGGAGCTGTTGGGGACCTTTCACCCCAGAGCCTGCAGGATTCTAACCCTATCAAATTAAAGCAGTTTGCTCACTTATTCCCAAACGCTTTGCTGGTGCTAAGCAGACATCCCGCTGCATAGCAATGGCGGGTGTCCGTGTCCACTCATAGCCCCAGCCTAATCAGAGATTATTAAGGAAAATATACAGTGCTTTAATTTGATGAGATTGGTTATAGGTAGTGCAGTTAAAGGTCACACTCCTGCGTGTATCTCCCTCCGTCTCTGTAATATTTCCTTCTCGCTTGACAATCCTGAGCTGCAAACAATAGGCCAAGACGACACATTTATTTTTGACACGCTGTGATGGGCTCAACAGGGATAAAGATGAATTATTTAAAGATTGCATAAACAAACATCCTAGGCCAGGTTTTGGTTACATCTTTCTCTTTGTGCTCTGTGGATGCTGTTGCCTTAAAAGAACATGCTCAAGAAATGTGTGTCCTTTGGCCAGAAACACATTTAGATGGAGGGGCCAGATAGGCAGCTGCCAGATGGCTGGGTCGGTTCGCTGACTCCTGTTGCTGGCTGCTGAGGGGGATGGTGGCTCCGGCTCCCAGGAAAAGGTGTCTCTGAAGAAGCGATTTACTCTTCTGACTCTGGAAACTTCTTCACCCCCTGTGAGCTAATTGAGCCAGCCTGTCTGTACCAATGGGAGGGCAGGGGTGGGGCCACAGTGGCACAGCATGCCTGTGTTTTTTTGTTTCTTTTTCTTTTTCTTTTTGCTTTCTGTGTGCCGCCTGGGGAGGAAGGATGCAGGGTGATGGGAAGCGGCCTAGTCCTTCCCTGGCAGAATGACAGAATTACCTGGTGCTTCTGCTCATTTGAGGGTTGATTTCCATACCAATTTTTCTTTCTTGCCCAGGGAAGCCCTTTCTGATTTCAAAGCATCCCAGCAAGGGATCTGTCTAGGTAACCTGGAGAGTGTCCTATTCTTCTTGGTGTTTGGAGATTACTTCCTTTCCCATTCTTCTAATTGGGACTCTGTTGAGGCACTGGGAGTCACACAGGAGAAAACAGGGCAATGTCTAATCTTTGTCACACTTAACAATGTCTGGGTATGTGTCTGTGTCATAGCCCAACTGCAAGCTGATTTACCTAGAAATTTACATGAAAATTGCTTTATGCAGCTGTATGTAAAAATTCAAGCCACACATTACCCCACCGTGTCACTGTACCACACAGGTCAAGATTCAGCCTGGGGGGATTGTAGCTGAAAACAATTTGTTCCCTTTCCTGGGAGTGGGGGAGGGATGCCAGAGGGTGGGGCCTAACAGGGCCTCCAGAAGGCTCTTCTGGGCACACTGGTGTTTAGGGAGCAGAGCAATGGGGCTGCCTCCTTCTTTTCTTCCCTGGAGGAGGCCCAAACTCCTCTGTGTTCTGTGGTTTTTCCTTGGCTCTTTAGTAATTTAAAGGAAAATTATACCTGGTTTATTGTCCTGGTCCCAAGCTATGTTACCTAACAAAGTGAATTCTTTGAAAGGTTTTACACTTTTTATTGGGAAACAGAATAAAGCTCCTTACAGGTTTGCTGTGTGCTGGAGAGTTTGCAAAATCTTCTTTCCATGTGTTGTTTCATTTTCCATGTTTCATACTCTTGAGATGTGATTATTTGGAGGTAAGAGACAGGAAATAACAAACAGTATTGATAACAATACTGATACAGCAGAGGATTTTGGGAGAATTTCTTGATGGACGCTCAGAGTAAAGCGAGGTGAAGTGCTTGTCCTGTCGGGCCTGGCTCTGTCTTGGAGATGTTCACTGTTCCATCCCCAGGACACAGCCATGGCATGTGTGACCGTTCTGCTTTCACTCCTCAGGAGTCTTCACCGCACTGATAGAAGGACATGCAGTTCACCCCCACTCACCCCCACTATGTGTACCCTGGGTCCCACAGATCAGAGGCCCTGCCTCAACCCCAACGAGGGAGCCATGTACCTCTGGGAAAGAGGATTCTACCTTTTCTCTCCTGACTGAGCCTGTGGGCTTGGAAATGAACTTTCCCCAGGTGTCTAAGGGGGAATATCATGAGCTAAGAATGCCAATAGCAACTTCTGAATTTTAGTGTGTGTACTGTAAATGTGTGTGAAGTGTGTTCATATATCTGCACTGCCCCAAATCCTTTATCATTTATGCTCACAAATGTTGCCATAAAGAAGGTTCATATGATAACTCCTATTTTCTACAGTTGCGTGGCTCCATGAGTATCATTATTTAGAACAATTTGTCACAGTGGGATCTGCATAATTTTGGGAGCACCTTAGTTGGATAGGGAGTGATGGCTGGGTGACAGCAGCATCTTCACTGGGGCCAGCCTGTCCCCTCCATGTCCTTGATGTCAGAACTTTCCTCCTTAATGCTTTTGCTTCTTTTAAAAACTTATCCCCCATTTATGTGTCTCATTCTTTCTGTTTGTGCTTCCAATTGCATCATCTCTGGTAGGAAGCCAACCTAAAATATTGAAAGGAAAAATACACTTTCCACTCACCTTTCTCATACAGCGTGCAACTTAGATAAACTATGCTCCCATCTCTTAGTTTTGAGATCAAAACTATGCTATTTGTAGCCCTTAAAATTCTTGCCTTTACCTAGACAGTGAAGATACAGTTGAGACAAACTACAGCTCATCTTTTGAGGACAATACTGAAGACCAACCATAGGTCAGCTAAGAAGATGCCCTTTTGTCTAATAACTGAAACATTCATTTATCAAAAATTCCTTCTTATATTATAAGAGCTTACTGTAGAAACCTGATTATTTGGAGGTTCGTAAGAGATTGTAAACCATGAAAATATTTGCTGATTTTATTCCTCTAAGAATTATGGTATAAAGGATAATACTTTTAGCGGAAACCTAGTACTTGTTGGTTGATAGGTATTTTCAAGCTCAGGGAAAGAATGAACCTGAGTTTGCAAGTTCTTGAGCTGATTATATGAATTTAGTAAGACTAATTGGGAATTGAAATATTTCTTTTACATTATCCTCACACAGATGTCATTTTAATATCACCATTCATCTTCTAAAAGGAATGAACTATTGTTTCAGTGCCTTCTATGATGTTGTAAATGCTCCAATCTTCTCTTGTGACTTTTTCACATGTTTCCTATGGTTAAGCTCCTTCAAGCTCTAACAAAACATTACTGATCATGCAGTGCTATCACACATGATCTAATCCTCAGGAGATACTGGGAAGAGAAGGTTACTAACTGATAGATGAGTAACAACCACAATAAAACCAATGAGGTTATTTCTAAGGATTTTTAATAAAAATATTTGAGTCACGCTTAAAGTTATTGTCCATTTAAAATATAAGATACATCTGATCTCATGTATATGATTTTACCTCAAACTGCTTGACTGCAAGTATTTCAATTTAATGTAATGTGCCAGGATTTAGTAGCTACTATTATTCTGTTGTACCAAAGTATTTTCCTGATGTGTTATTGGAATTCTTTCCTTTGCATGTGTCAGGTTATTTTTGGAAGACCTGAGAGGTCAAAGATGTTAATTTTTGAGGCCCTACCTTCTGCACGATGCTAAGGGGGGTGGTTCCAGGTACACAGGAACTAAGCAGGGTTGGAGATTGGATGACTTCCATCTATGCACATAGCTTTCCACAAACCAGAACCATTATTAAGGTAACAAAATTAATATCTGTCAATTGCAAATCATCGTCTTTTTTGTTTGACTCTAAAGAGAAAACATTGTGAGAAAGAAAAGAATTCATCTAGTTAGATATAACTGTCACATAATCCCCGTGTTTTAGTTGCTAACCATGTGCCTTTTCTACTCTTACACCATGACGGATGACACTGAACAGCTACTTAAGTGTAGTGCTTTTATCCTGATTCATAAAACAGTTCTGTTATTTGTCTGTTGATAAATTAAAGCAAAACAAAAAAAATTCACTTTCTAAGGCATTAAAAGGGACCTTTCAAAATTCCAAAAAATAAAAAATCTTAGATCAACTTACTAAGAAATTTTAATGTACACTTCTAAAATTCTATCAGGTCAAGAAAGAAATAATAAATATCATATAATAAATATAATTTTATAAATAAAAATAATAAATATAACTTTTAAACAATAGATACAATTTTTAAAGTAAAAATGGCATACTATTTGTAAAGAATGCTGGATGCTTCCAAAACTGTAGTAAAAAGCAAATTCATAGTATTAAGACATAGCAAAAGAGATGAATTAATCATCCTGATTAAAAAAACAGATAAAATATCTATAAATATGAAGAAGCAATACTGGTAAAGAATAGTAAGTGGGTAAATATGTCACTATTTTTTATAAGGAAGATTTTTGAGACATATCTCTAGAATTTTCCTCAACATGATACAGTGACCAGCACAAATATAGTTAGAATTAAAGAATAGTATAATAATAAATTTGAAAGAGATATAAATTCTAAGGCCTTTCTATAAATTTATGCTAAAAATTGAAGCACTCAATATAATTAATTGTGTTCTAAGAAAATATACAATGCTTCCATCAATTCCAGAAGAATAATTATCCTAGTACACTAATATCATAAAAAATCAGAAATACATACTTAAGCCTTTAAAAAGGCTAAAGTAAATTGAATCAAACAGTATTTAAAATAATATAAGATTGTTCCAGGAATCTATAGAAATACAATCAACTTTGGAAGCCAGTGGTTTAGAAAACTAGACCTATGCATCTTAAATTACTAAGATACTAAGAATCTGTCCCATATACTCTCTAATCAGAATCCTCACAGGGACAATAATAATGTTTTGTATCTATAAAGAAGGTTGGAACCAGGGATATAGCTCAGCGGCACAATGACTGCCTCGCAAGTGACAGATCCTGAGTTCGATTCCCAGTACAAAACAACAAAACAAAACAGGTTGTAAAAATGAAACCGTCAAAAGAAAATATTTGGAAAAATATTAACATTAATGAGAGATTTCATTAAAGTGGCTGAATACAAAACCTTTTACACAATTCCTAAAATAAGAAATAAGACAATTAAAAATATAACTGAAGCTTTTTATTTAGAAGCTAAAATTAATTGAAGGATACATGGATTCCCCAAGAAATTAAGAAATATTTTCAAAATATTGAGATGGTTATTGCAATTACAGGTTGATTTTTTTTAAACAATGTTAACAAAATCTTCAAAATCTTGGTGGGTTTGTTTTGGCAATTCTTTATGTGATTGCACAGTTCTCTGGCTAATGAAGAGTTGGAAGAATCCATTGCATTGAAAAAAGAATAAATAAATGGGACTTGTCTTGGTAAATGCTGTTAGTTTCTTTGTGTCTTAGAATTTATTTGGAAAACACAATAGTTTGAGAATCAGAGCACATGAATGAAAAAAAATTACATCTTATAATCCATTGTAACGTAGATGTACCAATTGAACAAATGGTTAAGGTAGCATCATAAATTAGTGCAGAAAAAATATTTTTCCAAAGATAAGATTGCGATGATTGACATTAAAGTAAAAGTAAGATCACAAGAAGTCCTATCAGCTGCCATAGCAGAGAAAGGGGGCCTCGTGGTGTGACATCAGGTAAGAGAACAGAATCACTATGCTTGAGTTAATGTCAAATCATTGCATATACAGGTATGGTAAGTATTGAAGATGCCGCTAAGAAACCAGGCTTCCCTGGGTGTGGTTATGCATTGCCATCATCTCTGAAATGGACCAATTCACCACTCTTCCTCCCTCCCTCATTCCCTCCCTTCCTTCTTTCCGCATCCTCTAATTTTTATCATGTTGTCCTCTTGACCTTGAGATTTACATCTTCAGCACTTCAGGGAATATTCCCTGAGAGACGTGACATTCTGTTAGCAGCCCAGCCTTTGGTTCTATTAGTGGGGGCTAAATTTTTTGTACCATCCCTTATGTCAGAGTGTGATGTTGGAGTGTATTCAGTGTCCGTACACAGTAATCCTTTCCCTCTCTTGCTGACTAAATGCCGTGGGCATCAGAAGCTCTGTTTTATGTCCACTATCATTCTGCTGTCCTGGGTCCTCACTACAGACTCTAGCTCCTGCTTCATACTCATACTTTTTTGTGTGACTCTGATACTAGCCCCAGGGATGTCTTATCCAACCTATGGTTACTTATTTTCTTGATCACATCATTGCACATGAATTTTACTTTTAATCTGCTTCAATCACAGGCTCTTGTGTTCACATCTTGACCTTTACTATGCCTGAAATCTTCCCATTAAAATGCCCAACTTCTTCCCATACCTGCATCTCCAATGTCTTTCATGCTTCCACTGTAACTGTGATCATTCTGGATCACAATGACAAGTAGTTCCTCTGTTTTTCAGTCCCTCATGAGACTTTTCTCCCTTCACTGCTTTGCCATTTTATTGACCACAGTCAAAGAAGGAAGGTACCAGGAAAGACCATAACCAAATTGTTTGATTTCACTGTCACTTGGTTTTCTCAAATGAGCAGTGACAGCTTTCTGGCAATCTTCCTGGTAATTTCCCTGGTGAAATCAGTTACCGGCTATGGGAGAGAAATTACTCCTTGCCCGTACTTTCCTTATTTTGCACACCTTTCTCCATAGGCTCAGGCTTAATCAGTGGCCTGGCTTCGTGTTCCTCATCACATTTACATCACCATCAGCATCTCCTTCCCCCCTTGCTTCCCTTTTCCTTCTATTAGAACATGGAAGAAACAATTGCTTGTGCTTTGGATTCTACTTTTGCCTTCTTAATGACTTTAATTTGTCATATGCATCTTTTCATTGATCACCAATATTTCCCTTAGTGTTTGATCATACCTATCGGCATGCAAATCTGTTTTTACTATCTGACCCTAAGAGAAAAGGAATACCCAAGTCTCTTTTGCTGTACTATTCCTCTAGATGGTGCCTCATTTCTCTGTACCCATTTATAGGTCAAATGCTCTGCAGAATGCTCTAACCTTGCTCTCTCTGCTCCTGTGCTCCACCTACCTTCTGCTTAAAAAACAGGTCAGGATCTGTTCTCTTTGCTTTACTGAAATGTGTTTCAGAGAGCCAAATTAGCTCCAGTGTAGCTAATTCAGTGGATACCTCTCCTTACCTTAGGGCAGCATTGGAAATGTTCTCCTCACTTGTCTTGCTAATTTTTCTTGGATTTTCCTTGGATATTCTAATCGTCTTTCTTACTGTCTGTACAATTTCTACTAACTCTGTGGGTTGGTCTTTTGATGTTGTTCTCCTCTCTTTACTTTCACCCTGTTTCATCATAGTCAGTCTCATGATTTTAAATACTTCCCCCATGCTATCAACTCCCCCAAACTGTGTCTCCCGTGCTGACTGCTCTCCTGAGCTCCTGTCTAGGGATCCAATTGCCTGCTTAATCAGTGGAATTCCCAGAGGACATGACTATGATGGAATTTGAACTGCTTCCTGTACTCCAAACAGTCCTTTTTCCAGCTTCTTTTCTACTTAGTCCATCTCACTACAGAAGGCAGTTTCTATCTGCCATCTTGCTCACAGAGGCAACCTACCAGTTGTCCCTGGTACTTTTGTTCCTTCACCTGGGCATTTCTTACTGCCACCAGTGAGGTTACCAGCATAACTGTGGCCTAAAAGGGTTAGCAAACTAGACTTCCTTCTCTCTGGTCTCCTACAGGCTTTACCATCTACAATGAGCCCTTTCCTAATCATACACTGCATTATGCCATTCATGTTGCTTAAAAACCTCCTAAGAACTTTGCACAACTCATAGAAAAACATTTAAATCATTTTTTAGAACCTTGTGTAGGCTTTTCCTCCCTCAAACTGGATAGACATATCTTTTCCTGCTTCTGAGCCTTTGCCCATGCTATACCTTCTAAAAAAAGGCTTTTCTATCAGCCTTTTGATGTCTGCCTCATTATCATTACTCAGGTCATTGGTCAATATCCCTTTATTGTGAGAATACTTTTTCCCTGACATCCCAGCTAATGTATAGTTGAAACTGTTTTTAGTAAACAAATGCACTTTATCCTAGTTTTTTATATTACTTGGGTCTATTCACAATCTGAAATATTCTTTATTTACTTTTCTGGGAATAAATACTGCAGGAATAATCATAGTGTGAAAGAAGATTTATGAGTGAGCTTAGGTATGTCTATTATTTTAAAATGGCAAAATATCAGAATCAACTTAAATGTTGAAAATAAGGTTTAGTAAATTGTAGTATACCCTGTGGACAGAGCATTATTGCAAAGATGTAAAAGTATTTTTTTGAAAGTAGCTATTTATTCATTAATGATTAGATTTTTAGTTCAATTTCAGTACAACAAAAATAGCTACACTGATCATGCCCATCTATTTCTACATATCTTTATATTTAATTTCCTACCAACCTATAGATGAATAGGTATAATGACTGATGGTTTTATTTTTGTGGAACGGATGTAAATTGGAAACTGCTTATTTAACCAGTGTTGTCAGCACTGACTTTTAAAGTCCTTTAATTTATTCATTTTGCCAATCTGTAATCATTAAAAGTAGACTTTTATGGTTTAATTTGCATTTCTTTATCAATGTCAGAGCTTAAAAAACCCAATTCCTAATTTTTTGCCCAATCCCTTCCATCATAAGCTCTCACTGGGGGTGAAGAGGCAAGAGTATTCCAAACTGGCCCAGTGACACTTTCAGTTCTTGAAATTATTTACTCATTATTTTCAAGATAATTGAAATCTGCAAAACAATTTTCTATTCATAAAATACTTTCATATAAATTATTAAGTTTAATACAAGGCACTGATGGTGTGCAAAATGGTTTGTGAAGCTCAGAATTAGCTCATTTTACATAAATATGATGTGCCTTTGTACTCTGGAGATTGTCAAGAAAGAATGTGTAGTGTTTTAAGTACTGATGCAGGAGAACCTGTGAGATGTATGTATTAATTCATGTGTTTGGGGTCCTGTTCCATCGTCAGTCTTTCATCAGAGTACCTTGATGACCAAGGTACTTGAGACCAAGTGTTATTTGAGGATCCATTTACGTTCTCCATGGGTGCGCCAAAGACAGCAAAATGTATAATGTCTCAAGATGGCGATTTCTGGCTCACTGTAAGGATTTGTCTTAAAATGTTGCCAGTCTAGAAATGTACAGTGAGAAAAATCACAGCATCCCAAACCCAGGGGAGAGAAGAGGTCTATGTAACCGTGCTGTTGCTCACCGTGGCATGGTTGGGACCATATGGAAATGTTACTGCGTGGGTCTCATCCCCACCAAATGATGAGGGCATGTCTGGCATGGAAGGGCACATGCAAGGTTACATGAAGAGGGTTTTAACTCTTTGGGTCTGGTTAAAGAGAAAGGAACCTTCTATGCACAAAACCCACCTCTGAAACAGGTCAGCGGGATGCGCCCTCTGAAAATATTTACCCCAGTCATATATTGAAAGTCAGATATCTCTCATTCAGGAGCAAAGCCCAGTTTCTCTTTTTTACGTCTCCTGTGCTTATTGACAAAAGCAGAGTTGAGAATGGCAAAGAGGAATCATTCCACGATGGCTTTTATATCCAGGAGGCACTGGCACAGGGTGTGATGATTCGCTCCTCTGGGGAGGGACTGCACATGGAGCAATCAAACAGACACTGATCCTGGAAAGGCAAATGGTATCCGTTCCTGCGTGCTCTTTCCTTTGGGCACTGTGCTTGTTAGTGTTTCATCACTATCACGGAACACCTAGGATAACTAATGTATAAGGTAAAAGGTTTATTTAGCTCAAGTTTTTCAGGTTTCAAAATAAGATTAAATGCACCTGTTGCTTTGGATCCCTGGGGTGGTGCCAGTTGGCAATGACAGGGACACATAGTAGAGCACATTTTTCATCTCTTGAGCCAGAAAGCAAGAATCGGAGGATGCTCAAGGGTCCTACAATTCTCCTCAAGACCATGTCTCAGTGAGTTAAATATCTCCTGTTGTAGTCCGGGGTTGTACAGAGAACAATTAGAATCAGGACATGGAGTTTATAATATTTTATGATGCTCACCCAGAGTTAACACAAGAAAATGCAGGAAATCTATTCACAACACCAAAGATGTAGGATATTTAGTCAAGGACCTAAATCCCACAGCAATGTCTCACATGAGTCCAGATGAAGACTCAGAGCTCATGACAATGCCTCCCATGAGTCCAACTGGAGGTCTAGAGACGACAAGAAGCACTCATGCTAGTGTCTTTTATGGATCCATGCTGGGAAGGCCCAAAGGTCAGCGTTGGAAACTAGGAAGTCTATGCCAGCAGGGTGAAGGAGCTGTGCCGACAGGCTGAGGTTCTATGCTGGAGCCGAGAAATCACTCACAACAAACACCAGGGCTGTCCTGAAATCACCACAGCCATCCTCAGCGACTTGGAGGCCCACAGCTCCTCCGATGACAAGCATAGTTGAGTACATGCCAGGAAGCCAGTGTGACGAGTTCATCCTGGAGACGAAGCAGCACATGTCTTCCCCTCCAGAGCCAGGAAGCAATGCTTGATGTGAGGATCAGGGCTTCTCCAGGAGAACCAAAGGCTCAAACAGCAACACATAGGAGAACCCACTATGCCTCAACGTCTCAACGCCATAACGCCTTAACATTCTCAATGCTCTTCCTTCTTCTTCTACACGTCTCCATTTATGCTGGCAACTTTCCTCAGGTGAAACATCTCTGCTCAGTGCCATGGTGATGTAATCCAGCTGGCGTTAAATTGACTACCAGTTTTTGATCCATAACATCTCCCATAAGGTTCAACCTACTAAAAGCCCTTCACCCTCTCTCCTACCAGTGCCACCCAGGGGACCCAGCTTCCAGGGCATGGACCTTTGCCTGGACACTTACCAAGTTCACAGCAAGTGCTCATAGACTGTTGTCATTTGAGGATATATTATGAATTGGGCCAAAGACAATACATGGTGGCAGCTTCTCATGCCTGTACATTCTGTGAGATCATGAGTGGGTGATAACTCTATTACAGAAGACGAGTCCATATGGTCACCATGTCTACCATGGGCTGGACGTGTCATTCACATGGGTTCCAATGTGGGGAGTTGCTCAGGAGTTGTGTGACACAGTATGGCCAAAATTCTCCAGTGATCACTTGGGTATCATATAATGACACTCCGAATTTTATAGATCATTCTCTTTTGCTCTGAAAGCATCTGTGTGGTAAGAACATGAAGCATAGCACCTGGTACAGAAGAGCTGCCTTATTTGAAGTCATTTTATTTTCAATTTAGGTTTCATCAGCAACAAGAACTTCATCAAGGAAAAACAGATCCTCACAATTCTTTGGTGTGCTGCCTGAAAGTATTTTTCATCCACATGACTGTGGCTATTATCCTATGGACGTTAACTTACCTGCTAAATAAATTGTTCAGTGATTTTAAATAACTACTGAGTTAAAAAGATCTATAAGGTTCCCCTGAGTCTACCTGGTCATTGGTATTGAGCCAGCAGGTAGAAGTTGTGTTCAGGTAGGCTGAACTAGTTGTGAACTAAACTCATGGATCTCCCCTACTAAAGGGATGAATCAGCTAAGATTTCCTCTTCACAAAGGGAAGCTGAAACTCTGATCTGATATTTTAAGAATGCTTTAATAACTATTGTTCCAATCATTTAAGTACATTTTAAAAATTAAAGTTCTTTGAACTGGTGAGTCTTTCCCACTTGTTCATAATGTTTCAGAACCCATTTCCGATTCCTATGAATCAGTCTGTAGAACTGATTTGGGATCCTAGGTCTGACACAAGGTGGTAGAACATAAGTAACCTATGAAACCAAAGGAAAACCAGAACAGACCATGCAGCTCCACTGTGTCTAGTTACTCACTTACTTTCCTCCTTGACTCTAAAAGTTGCTTAGCTAAATCATAAAGTATTAAACCCAGTGCTTACTTGGAAATAGACACCATCTCAGACAGTCACTGTGTTAAAGATGAAGCTATTCTTCAAGAATTTGGAGACATCTTTGTCTGGCCCACACTGGCTATTCCTGAATGAGTGTCTCCTGGGTGACCTTTGACACCAGAGTATCCAAACTCCACCCACTGTTTCCTTAAACTGTGAAGTCATGAAGTTGGATTGCACATGTGTCAACCTCATAATACATCAGTCCTCCATGCTTTAAGTTGTCATCCCCATGCCTAGGACTGCTTTGATTCTTATCCCATAATTTCCCCTAAATCCTAAACCTGGGCCTGCAGATTTGAGACTATTTTCATATGGTCATCATGGGAATTAACTATCTTTTGTAAAACTGGTCCTTTTGGTGACTGGTATGCTAAAAAACTGGCAAACTGAGCCTCGTTTGTTAATACTTAATATTTTCAGCAAGGGGCTACTTCTGAGACTAGGCGTACCACCTTGTCCTAGAATAAGTATACAGAGGTTGCTCTAATAACTGAGAAAACAGGAAGAAATCAGTATCTGATGAGTGCAAAAGCACTGAGGTCACATATAATTATTTTTTTATTCCATTATTCTTCAGTTGTCCTCAATTCCTTCCAGAAAGTGTACCCACTTCATTGCAGTGAAAATAACAACACATCATTTTGACATTTTCTTTTTTACTCAAAGCTGCCAGACCTCTAATATTTATCAGACACTTAGGATGTTCTGTGTGTTCAAGGTGGTCAAGGTGATACCAATTAAGAGATGGATTAGAACTAGAATCTATATTAAGGG
This sequence comes from Dolichotis patagonum, assembly GCA_004027295.1. Taxonomy (NCBI): domain Eukaryota; kingdom Metazoa; phylum Chordata; class Mammalia; order Rodentia; family Caviidae; genus Dolichotis; species Dolichotis patagonum. The sequence goes on from PVJX010004994.1 coordinate 27,738, forward strand.
ATCTATATTAAGGAGGAATATATATTAAGGAATCTATATTAAGGAGGATACTGTGAATACAAATATCACTGGTGGAGAGGGTGCTAATGCCGGTGATGGCAATAGCAGAGAGTAGGTGCTGCGGGGCTCTTAGCTTCCTTGGGTTGTATTTGTCTAGAGGATGTTGTGGAATTTTCCCTTTTCATCTTTCCATTCCTAGCACCTAGCAGAGTGGCCTGAGAATCCAAGTCAGATGCCTGAATAAAGAGACAAATAATCTCTGCCCAGAAACTCCCACTTCTTGTCACAGAGCTACACGGGCACTCAAATATTTCTCATGTGAATCAGTGTGAAGAGCCTCTTGTCTCCATTCTGTTCTTTAAAGAGGTTCTCTCACCGATGAGAAGCACTACAGAGCAAACGTTACAATGCCACACATGCTAAAATGTTACTGAAATGTCGAAGATCTCCAGTGGGACAACTGTATCGGAAAAGCAGGAGAGGCAGTTAAGGCAGCAGATCCGGACGCACAGAGGGCCATCAGCTTTTAGAATGCTTTCTGCTCCAAAATGCCCTTCTGAGGAGCAACTGTCAGGCCTGCTTACCTGCTGTGTGAGAAGCATCTAGAACTAAGTTGAACTTGGAGCACGAGATGGATGCTTTTAACATGTTGGGAGAGACTCTATTCTGCTCTAGTCCAGGATTTGATGGCGTTGAGAAACCTTGCTGTTCATTGTTCTCATCCAAACATGCTTCCTAGAAAAAGATGAGATTTGACTTCTGTTCTTTGGGGTGCCCCACACCCCTTTTTTCTGCTGGTTGAATAATGACTAAGTGGTTCGATTTGGGAAAGTCCTCACTGCTGACTCCCACTGTGGACTTTTTACCCATGAGCCTTGAAGATGGATAGTTCTTTTGAAATAGTAACAAGAATTTGCTGCTCAATAATTTCAATTTCACTCAACAAACCTAAAACAAAGAGTTCTGTGTCTCACAATAAGCAACCTGTGTCTAATTTACTGTGTGTTTCTACTGTGTGAGGCTCCAGAAATATGTTCCTGTGTGAGCTATGCTAATATAGGCTCTGATTATCCAAAACTTCTTTGTTTTTAAGACAATTGGTGAATGATGTTGGAGTAAAGACACACTCATGTACAATTTATGAGTGACCCACAATGCTGGCTTTTACTTGCGTCTCATCAACTTTTGGTATGGGTGGGCAGGGAGTGTTATTCTTATTTTGTTGGAAAAGAAGCAGCAACTCAGTTAACTCATTTTGATTTCACCCTACCAGAAGTATGTCTTTAGAAATGAGAATGGATATGGGCCTAGAATATCTGACTATGTTTTCCATTCCAATAAACTCTTTTAGTTGACGAATTCCTTTGAGAAGTCCGAGTGGAAAGACTGAACTAATAGATCTTACATCTAACATGTTCCAAATGTCACCTGTATAGCTGTGTACTGATTTCTCTCTCAACATCTCTATATGAAGTTCACTCAGGTATTTGATGACTCTTATTTCCTCCAAGTACCCCACAGCAAACAAAATAGCTCCACACTGTTAATTACATCCTCGTGTGGAATATTAAGAAGCTAAGCCTGGATGCCGGAAATCTGAGCAACAGAAGCGGACCTTCCATGGTTCTTCGTGGCTGGGAGCAGATTCGTGGTCACATCTGCAGATGAAACAAGTTTCCCTGGCCCCCGCAGAGCCTTCTAGCTAGGTTGCCCTTTGCTCTGCAAACTCTGCCCTCTTGTCTACAATAGGGCATTTCTAAAACAAAGCCAACATTTGTGAAAGGTCAGCTGCCAAGAAAGGCAGAGAATATCAGTGAAGATGACAAGAAGAAGATAAATAAACTGGAAAACATCATCTCAAATGTTTACCCAGGCTGGGCACTTTGGGGTAATGGCCTGTAGGACTGAGCTGGAGATACTAGCTTATGCTGCTTCTGGCCCTCCCCTGTGTATCCCTTGACATTAAGGGGACCCAGGTGCTGGCTAACTTATTGACTACTCCTAAAGAAGGTTCTGATTATTTATATCTGCTGATAGCTAGTGTTCACATTTTAAGAAGATTGAGAGTAGGAAACAAAATTTGGCATCTTGTGAATTTTAATAATTCTTTGAAGTAGTAAACATGGAGCAAGAACTGGGAATAGAAGAGATGGAAGGAGAAGCACTGATTTTCTTATTCATCAGTTTATTTTAAGGCTGTGCTATTCCTGTACAATCGCACAGGAGCAGGGTATGTAGAAGGAGCAATCTAGCCTGTCCATCTACCAAAGCCAAAGGCATCTGGGTTACGTAGCCTTACCTGGTTTCCCTAAACCTCTTTCTAACAGTTCTTAAATGACTCATTTCATCCCATTTTAAATGCCCTTGCCTTGTCAGGGGACAGAGTAAACCTATACAAATGGCAAGGTGCAAAATGTAACCTGAGGTGGGTGGGCATTCAGTGCACCAGTGACAATCATATACAACACAGGAACCAGCCACAGTCCAAGGTTTCATTTATAGGAAATGTGCCAAGAGCTCACATGAACCCAGAGTCCCCTGAAGAGGAAGTGTGTGCTGACTGAGCCCATCCTGAGCTCATTGGAGATAGTGATTTACTCAGAGATTATGAGGTGAATTTCATGGCAGCATCTATCATGAGAGACAAACTTCCTCTAGATTTACCATAAGGTTTTGGACTTTGTCTTTGAAATCAATATCATAAGATATTAATGTTTCTATATAGGTCAGTGCCAAAGATTTGCGGTGTGGCACTGCTAAAATTTATTAATTTATAATAGCAGCAAGGATAATTCCTGGAAATTTTCGCTCTTGCAAGAATAGCCAAAGGCCCTCCCCTTGTTAAAAAAATGTGGCTTATTATAATAGTGATCTGCATATCCTGAGGCCTAAGTCATTTTCTTTGAAATGAAGCAACTCTAACAATTAAAAGTTGCCTATAACAATGGTAGCAATTCTTTTCCATCAAACTTATAATAAAAATTCTATTTAAAAGCCGTTAGAGAATGTTTTAGGATTCCATGAATAATGTTAATAATATTATTTCTTTTTGTCTCATGTCTCTTAAGAATTTTGATTTTCATGTATTTACATATATAAATTCAAATATTAAATATATATGGCACCTTTCTCTCATCTTCTTTCTCTCTGGTATGCACACATACAGACACACACACACACACACACACACACACTCTAAACACAGCCTTTTCCCATGTAAATTTCTGTTTTTAATCAAGTTTTTCTCTATACTTAGTAAACATTAAAGGTTCTTGGGACTGCTTCCTGTTTATATTTTGGTTACATATATGCTGACTCTTATCTTCTCCTGAGCAAGGTCCTGGAAATGGTTGAGAGTATTTGATGCAGGGATGAGCTAACCTGAATCCAGTCCTAGATCTGTGATTTATAAGCTACATGAATTCAGATAAATTGTCTGAGTTTCCTAAGACTCTGTGTGCTCATTGTGAATTTGGTATGAAAATATCTATGGAGTGGGTTTTCCCATCTCTTCGTATGTGCACAATGGTGCTCAGAACAGCAAGCAGAGTTCTTCATAAGAGAAACAAAGTCCTGAAACAAAGTTCTCCATGAGAGAGGATATTACTATCACTATAGTTATAACGATAGCCACTCACTGTTCTGTTTCTCCTATATTATTAAGACTATTTCCTGTTACTAGGAATTTAGGAAGTATAATAGTATCATGAATCTATGGTTTAAAATATGCTTTTTTCACTTTATAAAACTTGTGTTTCATTTTTTAAATACCAAGATGTGAATGCTAACACTCTTAATATTGAATATTCTTTCCCTGAAACTTTACAGTCTTTAGATAAATGCAGTTGGAGGTTAAGAAATAGTATAGGAAAACATGACTTATAAATTATAAAATGATCTTCAAATGTGGCTAATTATTTTTGGCCTCTCATTACCACTGAGATATTAGATAAGGAAAATTTACTTTGGATCTCCCCCAGAAAGTTATCACAATTTCTATACGTTTAGATGGGGCACTCACAGGTCCCTGCAATACAATACAAGACTGCATGATGGTAAACGGCCCCTAAAAGCAGTGTGCTAAAATGTCAATGTGAAATTTAGCAGTCTAAAACAATTAATAATTTCTGTTAACTGAATGTTTTAAAAAGTGAGATACATTAAGATAACATATATAACATCTTTAAACAGGTTTTTTTTTGTGTGTGGGGGGTGGTGGTGTTCTTTTTTGGGTCATTATGATAAAGAGCACAAGAATACATACCAGAGACTCAGGTGGTTCCTGTCCTGCCCCTTGCCAGTTGATTTTACAAAGTAAAGTGGTACACTATTGGATGGCCTTGGTGACTCCACTTTAGACAGTCAGGGTGGTAGAAGATGAATGAAGTGCTCTTTCTCTAAGCCCTCTTGAAGATCAAAAGTTGAATCACTTAGCAAAGAGTGAAATGAGTCTGTTATTTATATGTGAATCTATGTGCATGTATTTTACTGTGCATGCATTTGCTCATTACCTAGAAGAAAGTCTCTCATTTTGAGAGAGAATGCAAGTGAAAAATAAAAAGTATATGATATACATTTGAAAAATTAGAATTAAGAAGAGATTATATCAATTTTCTAAGAAAAAACCTATAATCCTTTGGCTAATATTATCATATCCAAATCTGACTCGTAAAATGCAGAGTCTGCTTTAAATCATGGTTCTCTTAATTAGGGTCATTGCTACAAATGAAAGCCGATTTGGGTGCTAGTCTAATAAGAAAACGCCAGTTACGGTATATTATCAACCCCGACTTGCCAGGCATTGAATTTCCTGATACGGTCTGCTGGGAACCTTAAATGAACACGAGCAATTATAAACCTAAAGTCTGCAGCCATTTGTTGGCATTATCTCAGGATAATTTCCCTGAAACATTCATGATGAAATGCAAAGGTAGATAATTTAAAAATCCATTTAAAATAGCTGCGGTATAATTTAAACTAAGGTCTCTGTATAGTGGACATTATAGCAAGGCTGCATTTTGAAATAGATCTTTTACAAATGATCTTTTCTTAGGTATCATTGCCTTGGGAAGGAATTTAAACAGGTTTAAATAATTTTCTTAAGTGTAGTATGAGGAAAATAAAAATTTTGCATGATGTGGGTTTTGTTTAAATGAAGAAAATCATAAAGGTTTATTATCTTAAAGGAGTCTGCCAATGGTTTATTATTGCCTAGAGAAAAGCAAAAAACCCTTGAAAAAAATCAGCAAGCCAAAACTTTACTATCTTTTTCTTCCTTTTGCTTTTGCAATGTTAAAGTTCTTCAGGTGACTTGAGTAGCAAATTATGAGGTTACATTGTGACTCATGAATATAGCAAATGTGCAGAGAAAACTGATAGGATTTTATTTTAATCTTCTCTCTGCCATATCCCTTGTCCAGTAAGACACCAATCCCCTCTTAAATGCAAGCAACATTAAATAAAAGTGAAATTTAAAATAGGGAAGCCGCTAAAATAAACAAATGCTGGAATCACCATGTCAAGCACAGGTTTTTGCCTTTAACTCTGTACCTTAACCCATTTCCCTTTAATTTCTCTAAGTTCTTGAGAGGGATGGAATATCAAGATTAAGACTCAATACTAGCCCAATTTTATTGTTGATTTCTCAGCTCAGAAAATATAGGTTTATAATAGAAGTCCTGACACAGGCTTCGCTCTAATAAACTACAAGATGAGCCAATAAAGTCCATCAAGAGCCCATTACCAAGAACCATTACTGCTCGGAAAACAGAGAAGAATTTATTTTTGCTTTGAATCTTACTCAAGATCCCTAGCATCACACAATAATTTGGGATTTTGCTCTGCACGGAAGAGAAGCCATTCTCTGTTTATTTCTGAAGCTCTAGATTAGAAGGGAGGAAGGTCCCTTCTGCTGGCATCCCAAGTGTATAACCTGAGTGAGAGGTGACTCCTCACTGAGGGCAACTTCTATCGGAATAAAACACAGAGGCCTAAGGGCCACATTTAGAATTGATTCTAAAGACAGTCGCTTGAGAGATGGTTAGCACATTGCTTTTCTGTTTCAGTGGCTCCTTTGTATTCTATGATGTTTTCCCTGCTCTTGGGGACCATGTTATGGGTTACTTTAAAGTAACCCATGCAAGGGTCATCCTTTAAACATTTATTTTTAGTATTTTTTCTTCAGCTCCAAGTTACCATCTCACCTACAGCATTCCAATCACTTGGGAACGACAACTTGTTGAGAATGGGCCTTTAATGTCACCCAAGGTATAGAAATAGAGGAACCTACTTCCTTATGGATGCATGCTGGGACTCTTAAACTCTTTCTTCCTCCATATCGCAGGTATTGGTTGGGCATGGAGCCATTATTACCTGTGATACAAAGTTCTCTATTCCTAGTGCTGAGCTCAGAAATCTCAGGTGTTTTAAGATGGCCTTTCAGAAGGGTGGAGACACACAATTTCCATTTTGAAGAAATCAACAGCCTTGATGACCTGCTGCTTCCACTGAGGTGCCGTGACTTGGTACCGGATTCATCTTAGGAATTTCTCTTTCTTGTTTTTGACCCACTAAGGGTTTACATTCTCATTTGCTTTCCCTGAATCTGACATTGGTCATTTTCCCTAGATTATTTCCTGGCTTGCAGTTCAGTGTTGGCATGCAAGCTCTGATCATTTCTTCGTAATCATGTTTACATTTCTGCACTCCTTCCCTTTAAATTCCAACGTGCATTCGTGTCATAGCAGCTCCTTCAGGCCAAAGGTGACTTTGGGGATAGAATGGAAATGTTTTTCACCATAAGCCCAGAAAGGTGCATCTATGTTAAAAAGAAACTTATAGACCGACAGTCTACAGCAATACAAAATAAAACTCCAGAGTGTTTGGGGCACACTTACAGATTATATACTAGAAAAAAATACATCATGCAGTCAGATGGAAACAGTGATGAGTCAATGCATCCTGGATAAAGATCTTTCTCTACTACTTTGTCATCTCTCTCCTAGGCTGTTTATTTTTACAGTAAATAATTAGAAGCAGAGCAATTCTGAGCTATTTTATGTGAACATTGTTAAAGGAAATAAAGGTGAAGGCAGAAAAACAGAAAAAAAAAAACTACTAAGAAACCATGGAAAAAAATGGCTAATTATAGAGCTGCTATTAAAATGCTTTTTCTCCTCATCTTGAAACAGAATTTTTGTTTGATAATTAACAGACCTACAGGGCCCATTACATTCTCAGACTCTGAAGGTATCGATCCTTCTGTCTCTGGCTGCCACATTTGTTCTTTCTGGGTCTTCTTCCCCTGAGAATTTTGCTGATTTCATAATTGAGGGGAGGAGTGGAGGGTGGAAGTTACCAAAGATGGCCTGCTGAGTGAGGGACAGCTGAGGGGAAGGGTTGGAGAGCGGGGCTGTCCAGTTGGCTGCAATGTTTCTGCTTTATTTTATATGCTATTCTCTTTTTATTCTTTTATGACTTTTACAGTGGTGAGGTCCAACATCAGGATATGGATTTTAAAAAACCTAGCATTCTGATATACAAAGTAGGCATACATAATATTACAATAGGTGTATTTATTCTCTGAAATAAAACAAATGATTCCATCTGATCCAGAGCCTTTTGTGTTTGGTCACATGAAAGAAATATAGGATGAACAATTTTTACTACCTTGAGCCCAGATCATAATCACAAACTGGCAGTGAATTTTACAATGAGACATTACATTAGATTCCATAAGAAGGTTTTCTTTGAGCTGAAACTTCCCTACAATGAGCACCTTCTTGCTGTCTTTCAGGACCCAGGGTAGAGCTGGAAGAACTCCAAACATTTTTATATTTAACCTGAGAATATTGGGGTGAGTGAGACACAGGCTTAGCTTTCAAGGCATCTTACTAGCAAAATGTACATCAATCCATGCTAGGAGGACTTCTCAGAGGACACAGGTGTCTCTCCTGCATGACATTTTGACTGACAACAGGCCGTGCATGTAGCCCTTGATCCATTCAGAGTGGTCCACTGACCAACAGTTGCAAGGAATATTCTGTCCAGCATGAGAACACACAGCAACTCTTGGCTGTTTTCTAGCTGGCATATATGCCACCCCAGATGAAAGAACAGGTGGAGTTAAAAATATGTAGGACTTTTTCTTTTCTCTTCTCCTTTCCTTTCCTTTCTTTACCTAAGAAAATTGAGTCTTCTAAAATGTCTAATTTTAATAACAGGAAATATTATTATCTGGGAAATGTATATTAGGCAAATTGAGAGAACTGATTACCCTTTTAAATTTCTGATTTTTTTTCATGTTGATTTTGCACACTGTAAACCCTAAAAATTATTGTTTGATTACCCCTAACAGGTGGACCTTCATACCCACAGGTTTCACATTGGTGGATTCAATCAACAATGGATGGAAATTAATTGAGAAAACAATTTATGTCTGTACTGAACCTGTGAAGACATTTTTCCCTTGGTACAATATTCTAAAGGTTGCAGTGTAACAACTACTTATATAACATTTATATCGTTTTAGTTTTCATAAGTTATGCAGAGATGACTTCAAGAATACAGAGGGATGTACCTATGCTCCACACAACTACCATGGCATTTTGCATGAGGGATTTAAGCAGAATAAGATTTTGATATCTTTGGGGCTAATTCATCACGATATCAAAGAATAGCTATATATGTGTATATATATATGGTATATTACACATATATTACATATATATTATATGTTGCATGCTCTGGGAGATGATAGAAATTAAAAAGATTTAGTATTAAATTTCTCTTTTTCATTTCACTGGTCTAAATGTGTCAGAGAATCAACACTATGTGTAGGGAAATCAGTGATGTGGTCAAGTCCTGATTCCTTTGTGCAGGTAACAAAACGGTTGGCTGTAGGAGGAGGAATCCAGAGTTGGCTGGAGGAGAACAAGGTCAGGTCTGTTCTGACAACCTGGCAATGAAAAGCCCTCTAATCCAGATGGAGCCATAAAAACTCCACAGTCTAAATGAAGGTGGCCCTTCGATGCCAAGAATGCCTTGGAGGCCCAGGGTCCCTTGTGGACTCACCCTTTGGGATGACCCTCAGCTTGCTGGTCCAAGGGAGACGAGAGTAGACCGCAGATAATGACATTCTCATGTGCTGCCTGCCGTTGTCCCTGACGTAACCTTACTCAGAGGCCCCGAGATTTATTTCTGACATCTGGCACGAGTCATCCCAACGATTCTGCTGCAGCTGAAAGGCAGTAAGTGCCCCCCAGGCTGATTTGAAACCTGTCTGCACTCTGGGCCCCTCGCACCCTGCACCAAGCTGTCCCCTTAGAATGTAGTTGGAACATGCTGATCCTGTTGGTTCTGACTGGGAATTGTTTCATTTTATTTCTTTTCTGTTTAAGTTTCAGCCAAAAGCCTGGACAACAATTTGATTCTTTCCATCCAGCAGTACTTTTAGTGGTCATTTCTGAAGTTTAGTTAGTTCATAACCCTGTAATCACAAGGCTTAGCATTTTGTTTCCTAAAGCCTCTACTGGAACACGCAGGAATCTGTCCACATCCTCAGCCCCTGTCATCCCTCCTTTCATCCTCCTCTCTCCCACACATGCCCTCCCTGCTCCACTCCTTGGCCCGCAGTGAAGGTCTATCAGGAGATGCAAGAGGTCGACATCAAAGCTCGCTCACAGCCCGCGGCTGGCCTGCCTCTGATGCTGTATTACAGAGAAAAGAGAGCATGTGAGACAGAGAGCCTCACACACTGGTATTATGGGGAGGGGGAGAGAGAGAGGACCAGAGAGTGAGGGAGAAGTATCGGGTTGCTTAAATGGACTCTCACATAGGAGCCTGAAGAATAGAACAAAACCCCCCATTCTCTCACTCTTTGTGAGCGGCCTGAGCAAAATGGGCATGTGTGGTGCACAGTCGGTTTTGAACTGCATTAACACTCTTTCAGTTTACAAACAAGAGGCCTAATTTAGAAGAAAATCTTCTATCTGATTATTTCTTTGTGTTCATCCCTGTGGAAAAAAAAGTCTGCTTAGGGTGGGGGGATTGGTATTGAGGTGGCTTATTAACTCTTCAGGCTGAATTATGATTGTGAAGGGCAGTTGAGAGACTGTTATCCATCCTTAATTTCCAGACTTCAGAAATGATTGAAGGCTTGCTGGTTTTGAGCACCGTATAAAAATATGGAGCAAACAACATTGTCATTTTTTCTAACCAGTTTCTTCCTCACAGGCAATGAGCAAATGCCGTAGTATATGAACTAATGCCTCCATTCTCTTAATTATGTTTTATGACAATACAAGATGATGTAATTAGGGTCACTGATAGAGAGAAAGCCCCAGAGACTTCTTTGAACACCAGGGCAAGTTCCTGGGGCCAGAGTGGTTGTGATGCATACTAAGGGTCCTGCCATTGGGCTTTTCAAAAATGATCAGCTCAAATCAATTGGGAAGAACTAGATAGGTGGTTTATGGAAAGAATGTGGATAAGTCTTCTTGTAGAATGACTCTGTGTATCTCTGCTGAGAAGTTTTATTAACTCTTAATAATGAAAGAGAGAAGTTATGTTTATAAGATACAAATATTGAACAGTGTTGAGATGAGTTATTTTTTCATAAATTGATGCCTCCATCTTTCCAGTGTGCATGTATTGAAATGGTTATATTATAGTTTATCAGTTTTGGTTTGTTAATATGGCACATTAAATCGATTGAATTTGAGTATCAAAGCAACTATTTAAAATAATAAATCTCAGTTTGTTATAATGCATTAAATCTATTCAATCTAATGAAATATTGCCTAGTATTTTTGTTTTATGTACAAGAAAGCTATTTTTCTTTGGTATTTCTTCTTGTGGTTTGTCAGAATTTGTATTTATGTGGTACTGGCCTCACAGAATACACTGGGAAGTGTTATCATCTCCTTGGCATTCTGAAAACTCATGTGCAGAATTGGTATTTTTCCGGGGAAGTCCAAAGATGGTGGACTGGTAAGTAGCAAGAGAGGGACCCTCTCTGAGAGAGACAGCTCAAATGCCAGAATAAAACACCCTGGAGAGACCCAAACAGAGAGAGATGGACTCTCACAACACAGGAAGAAACTAAAGTACAAAAAACCACTCAAATATGAGGTCCTGGGGCTACCATCAGAGAAGCTAAGATCAGCGAGCACAGTGCCCTCCTTGAGCCACCTGAATTCAAGAGATCTGCGCCAAAGTGACTGGCTTGAGCTGCCAAAGCATGGAGCTGAACAGCTCTACGTGTGACTCGCCCGGACTGGTCCTGCACGCGACCCACCCAGAGGCACCATGAATTCGCACCGCAGCTGCGCTGAAGTCGGAGGTCGGGGAACCCAGCAGCTTTTGGGGACCAGCATCAACATGCGGTGAGTGATGGGAATAAGACCCTACCATGGGAAAGGGGAAACCAACTGGACAACATGTTGGATTTGGGCAGGACAGCCCTAACTCCATAAGGAAGTGGCTTCAGTTGGTTGCTCCCCTCGCTGAGCGGTTGGTGGAATCTGCTTGGACTAGGCTGTGCCCCTGGCTGGGACCCAGTGAGTCACTACAAATTAATTCCCTGAGATTGGCACACACTGACACAGTGAAGGCCTTCAAAGGTTTACTGGCCCGGAGGGGAGGAGTCAGCGCTCACTGCCCATGTGTGAATTCTAATCTCTGATAACCTATTGAAGTGGGCAAAAGCTCCTAGCCTGCACCCTCTAGAGGAGCCTTAACCAACAATAAAGGGTCAGGGAATTACACTGTACACTTGTATGGAAGGAACCAAAAACATGACAAAAGGGAGAAATAAGAAAAAAACCCCAGCCCCCAACCCTGAGAACATTGATCCAGGAGAGGTAAATACAAAAGAGATTGAGGGCAGCAAACATGCAACATCAAACACAGCAGTAGCAGACATAAATAGATCTTCAGGACCTCATAAGCAGGACCCAAACTGAAATATTAATTGAAATTAAACAAGAGATAAGTAGATTAATAAAAGAAAGGCTGGGCACCTCTCACGAAGACACAGACAGAAGAATGGAGGAACAAAAAAGGAGAGAAAAATTTAATGAAGATTAGAGAAAAAACCTAGAATTCATGAAGCAGATTCAAAGAGATTATCTAAAGACTCCATAGAAAGCTGGCAAAATGGCTTGAAAGAAACCAAAGATAGACTATCAAAAATTGAACACAGGCTTGCAATATGTGACCATGAAAGGGAAGATCTCTTAAAAATAACAAGGGAGCAGGCAGTAAAGATACAAAGACTGGAAGACAACAAGAGGATCTATAACTTAAGAATAAAGCATGTGAATGAAGAAGCAGGAATCAAAAGAGAGGAATTACAAAGGCTATTCACAGAAATTATTAAGAAAAATTTCCCAAGCATAGAAAAAAGAAATGATATGCAGATGTATGAAGCATACAGAACTCCAGCAACCTACAACCAAAACAGAGCTACACCCAGACACATAATAATCAAGATCCCAGAAATTCAATACAAGAACAGAATATTAAAAGCCATCAGCGAAAAGTAACATATCACCTATAAAGGAAAACCCACCCAAATCACGGCAGACTTCTTAGCACAGACCATCAGGTCAAGAAGAGCTTGGAGTGAAGTAATTCAAGCCCTGAAAGAGAACAATCTCCAGCCTAGATTGATGTATCCTGCAAAACTCTCTAGAAATTAATGGAGAAACAAGATGCGTCCATGAAAAAGAGGAACTAGGAGAATTTGTGACCACCATTCCAACCCTACAAAAAATACTGAAGGACATTCTAGGGAGAGAGAACAAGAATACGAGCATTTCAGGAACAGTGGCAGAGAGGCCTCAGTGAACAGGGCAGACAGTGGAGTGGAACAGAAAAATAGACAGCCAATGGCAGGAAAACAGAATAGCAGAAATAAGGCAGAGAAGATTGGCCTGTAATCTCTAGTATAGATGGCCTTGAAATATTAACATAGAGAAACACAGGCAGAGTAGATCAGGAGATAGGGTCCATTGAGATGCTCTATATAGGGAGGCAGTGGGACCCAAAACAAGCCGTGCACCCCATGGGAGTGAAAGGGGAGGAATTGTCTAAAAAAGGGAGGCAGAGGATATTCAGGTAACAAGATTCAAAATTTACATTATTCTTATCACTCTGCTTGGATGGATTATGTGCTGTTCCAGTTTGTCTACTTATACTAGACTTGAGTACAGGGTCAGCTATCCCAAAAATAAGATGACATATTATGGTAATCATCCCTAATAGGAAAATTACCGCTGTGTTTGATGTTGCATGTTTGCTGCCCTCAATCTCTTTTGTATTTACCTCTTCTGGATCAAACTTAATCTGAAGCTCTTTATAACTTATACTGTCTTATTATGACTGATCTTATTTGAATCTGGTTGGTTAGATTGCTACTTTGTATTGATGGATTTTATCTAAATTTGTTATGATTGATAGCATCAAGTCTAAGAGTATAGGCAACTACACTGAAGATGACAAGATTCACTAAGATACCCACTCTGGTTTGATTATTACTTGCTTTTGAAGTCTTATAATGTCTCCAATGCTTTGTTTTTATTAATGTTATTATATACTGCTGAGACATCATGGTAACCATTGTAGATCACCTTGTATTGTGGTTTTATGTGACTTTTTTGCCTCATGCTTTTGTTTTGTTTTATCTTGTTTTGTTTTGTTTTTCCCTCTAATACAAGAAATGATAGATATACATGTAGAGACTCATGCATGTGTAGTGCTTATAAACAGTTTACGAGAACCAACTATATAACACATGTTGAAATGAACAACCACTTTGAAGAAAAAGAGACACTATAATACCCAGTGCTGATTCCATAATGTCATGATGTGAAATCCAGCAAAACTATCACTTTTTGTTCAAAGTGATTTTAGCTTGCTTTGTCTTGTTTAAGTTCAACACATATGAAGGTATGGACAGCTGTATTGAGGAGAATGAGAGATACTATGACAGCCATTCTTGGCTTCCTTAATGTCTGGTCTTGAAGACCTGAAGTGCTCTCCTCTTCCTGCTCGGATCAATTCCATGCTATGTTGTTTCATGTGAATTCCCTGTATGTGACAATATGGACAACTATTTGGAAGAAAACAAGAGTCGGTGTGATGGAGGGTAAATATCTCCGATTGTCTAGTTTTGAAATTTATGTCTCTTACATTGCTTTCTTGTGATCTACTTTGTTCTGTTTTGTTGTGTTTAATTTTACCCTTTTGATATAACTGCATGTATATTTGAGTGGGTAAGATGGATGACCATATTGCTATTTTTGTCAGATCGTGGAGCAGAACTGTTAACAGTGTCACTGTTTGAATGTCTACTTTACATGTTTTAACTTTGTAATTTGAACAACTATTTCTAAGAAGTCAGTATGTAATTTGTCAAGTAATAATTTCTTAGGATTTTTTGTTGTTGTTCTTTTCCTTCTTTCCTTGGAATTCTGTATTGTTGCTACCCTTTATTCTGTTTTGTTTTTTCTCTTTAAATAAAATTTTTAAAAAAGAATTGGTATTTTCTGTACTGTAAATGTTCAGGGATATTCACTGATAAAGCCATTTCAACCTTCTCTCTTCTTTCCATAAAAGTTGTTGCTAGCCATATTTTAATGTCTACAAAGAGCATAACACCATTTATATGATCTATTTATTGACTGAGCATTAGTAGTTTGTATCTTTTAAAGAATTGAACCATTACATCTAGGTTGCTCAACTTAGTGGCATAAACATTGGTTCACTTTTCTATATTTCATGATTTCTGTATCACATTCCTGATATTTATAATTTATAGTTTCTTTCTCTTCTGGCAACGTCTAGGGTACCTAAAAGATTGTTCTATGTATTTCTACAAAACTTGAGTTTGGATTCATTGATTTTTCTCCATGATTGTAATTCAGGTTACTTATATATGTACTTTGATATTTTGTTTTTGCTTTAATTGGCTCTTCTTTTCTTTTTCTCAGTGTAGAAACTGACATCATTAACTTGATGCTTTTTCTTATTTTTAACATAAGGTCTTTATTACTCTAAATTTCTCTTAACTACTGCTTTACAAGCATCCCACAAGATTTTGGAATTATTCTTATCTTAATCATGGTCAAAACATTTCTGTATTTCCTTTTTTATTTTTAAAATATGAGTTATTTTTAGATATGCTACTTTGTTTGCAAATCTTTCAGGATTACCCATATATCCTTCTGTTAGCAATTTCTAATTTATGTCCACCATCAATGGAGAATGTATTTTGCGTGGTTCTATTTTTAATTTTTAATTTTAATTTTTAAATTAAATTTAAAATTTAATTTTTAATTTTAATTTTTAATTCTATTTTTAATTTTTTTATGGCCTAAAAAACAAGGTATCTTGGCAAATGTTCTGTGTGAAGTGGAAAGCATTCTCTGGTGCTGCCGGAGGGCATTTTTAGAAGTGCCCTGCTGGATCAGGGGTGTGGACAGTATTGTTTACTGAGTGTTCTAACTGTTCCATCACAGAATAAGGTAAGGTGATGAAATATTCAACTGTAATTGTGGCTTTGACTATTTTTCTTTAAAGTTACATCAGTTTTTCATTCTTGTATTTTAAAGCTTTTGTTAGATACATAAACATTTCAAATTTTTAAGTACTGTTGTTCAATTGGCCTACTTACCATCAAGAAAGGTTCTCTTTTATTTATATTTTTAAGAAATGTTCTCTTATGCATAGCAATATTTTTGCCATGAAATGGACTTCATCTAACATGAAAGAATCAATTTTTTATGTTAGCACTATGTATTTTCCATTTTCTTTGATGCTTTCTTATATATTTATACTAGTATTTTAAGCTCTTTTCCCATAGATTGCAGTGTAATTGACTCTCTTTTTTATTCAAAATGGCCATTTCTAGTTTTTAGTTAGATTTTTAGAGTATTTAAATATAATTATCATTTCTATTGCCTGTGGTTTATTTTACATACACCATATTCTTATGTTTTTATGTGTTGTATGTACTCTTTTTCCTATTTACTTTCTGTCAGCTGTGTTTGAAATTACAATTTTTGTGAATCTTTTCTATATTTCTTGTTATTTATTAACTTTCTTTGTACCATTCATTAGTGGTTGATTTAGAGTTTATAACATGCACTTTTTACCTATCATCAGCTGTCTTCAAATGTCATAATATCATATATGAAAATTATCCTTGTTTTAATGCATTGCAGGGGCTTCCCGATGTTACACTTTCATTTTCTTTCCTGTATAGTATTCTTGTGTGTTTAACTTCTACATATGGCAACTCCTTGCAGTGTCATGATTTTAAAATGATTACTTCTTTCCATTTGAAGATTAAACAATCTACTTGAACTTCCAGCTTAAACAAAAGAGGAAAACTCATTTTATATCCATCCATGTAGTTGCTATTACTTGTGTCTTCATTAATCTGTGTGGTCTCATATTTCCTTTGCTCAGTTCCCATTTTCCTGCTGCCAAAACAATTTCTTTTTAACATTTACTGTAACATAAACCTGGACCTGAGAAATTCTTTCAGCTTTTGTACATATTTTGTCATCATGAATGAAAAGTCTTGCTGGGTCCATAATGCTAGCCTGACACATATTTTTCCACATTTCCATACTTCAATAATACTCTTTTTCTGGATAGTGGTTTAAGTTATTTCTGGAAAATGTGTTTTTATTTATCTTTGTTTCTTTGAAAATAATATGTCTTTTTTCCCCCTCTAGGTACTTTAATATTTCTCTCAATTAGGTGGTTTTTTTTTTCTTTTGAGGCAGGGTCTTCTCACTCTGTAGTGCAGGCTGACCTTGAACTATTTTATTCAGCCCAGACTGGCCTCAAACTCATGATAATCTTCCTGCCTCAGTCTCCCAAACACTGGGATTATGGGTATGTGTCATCATGCCTAGGTCTCAATTAGTTTCTAAAATGGAGTTTGATTCTGATTTTTTTTGTAGTTTTCACCCAATTTACCACATTTATAATGTCATACATTGCCTTTTTTCTCTCTAGAAATTCAAATGTTTCATATCCCTTTTTTAGAGTAGACAATTTTTGTTTACCTTCTTGCACATATAGAATATAGAATATAGAATATAGTTTTAGTGACTTCTATCATCTGTGTCATTTCTGGTGAGTATATCTATCAATGTATTTTTCTTCTTTTCATCATCATGTATTTCTGATTCTTAGTATTTTGTTGAACTCCAGATTTTATGAAGTGTTTCTCATTCACTTCTGGATGTGTCTGTTATTCTGCAAATCTCATAAAATTTTTAGAATGATAACCTTATTCAGTTTTCCGGAAGTGTCCATGTTTTATAACTAAACAACTTTGACCCAGGATCTTTCCCATCCATTCCAGGGAATGGTAGGACACTTGCTCACCCTTGTACCTTGGTAAAACTTTGTTTCCTTGTGGTTTATTTTTAAGCTGTGTACATACAGCTGGAACACAATTATAGCAACAAGTTTGCTCTAATCCTGAGGCAATAACTTTTGAAGCTGTTTGCCTGATTCCCTTTGAATTAGCAAGTTCTCCATCAAGGGAGTGAAGGCAAGAACTGTATTAGTTCTAGGGATTGTTTTCAGCTCTGTCTTCAAATGGCACCTTTCTTGATTTGTCTTCCTTCACAGTCACACACTGAAGCATTCAGTAACTTATGACAGACCCCTTTCTGATGTCAGGAGTTACCTGTGCTGTCTTTCTTGTCTGATACACAATCCTGTCATCTCTGGCTGCCCGCCATGCTCTCCCTAGGATTTGAGCTTTGCCTCTCTGATTCCTTGCCCTCTGTACTTGGTAGGTTTCTCCAAGCTAAAACCTGAGGAAATGCTAGGACTTACCTCATTTGTTTCTTCTCTTTCAGGGTCACTGTGCCCCTTTATGTATTTTCTGGAAACCGATGTTTAATATTATGTGTCCAATTGTATCATTGTTTAGTGTAGGAGAGTAAATTCTATCAGTTATTTCATAAGGACAGAATCAGAAATCTTATGTCATTTTTTCTCTTTGCTGATTTGTCTTTGTATTTAAGCAAAAACATCCAAAGTGGTACAAATATTTACTACATATTTTGGGAAGATAACTGGTGTCAGTATCGAAAGAACTGTTTTTAAATTTTAACTTCACTTCACATAACTTGAGATTTCTAATTAAGTCATGGAATATCTTTAAGCCTCTGATTTTTTATGTGTAGAATGAAGGAAATAGAGGGGCATAATGATATTAGGCATGATCAAAGTTCTGTATGTTTATATTTTTATAAAATGTATGGTTTTATACAGCTACTTTAGCCTCATGATTATTTTTGAATTCTCTTCTCATGTGAAAGTTCGGATATAATACTAAAATATATTGTTCAAAATTTTCAGCTCCTCCCTTTGCAAAATATTTTTATTACTGAAGATTCCATTTGATTACAATAGTAGTAGTCTAGGAGGTCGCTGTGTGGTGAAATGACATCAAATGTAGCCAACTATGTAAAATTTTTCACGATTCTGTAACTGTTATTTAGTGGAAGCAGGACTCTACTTTGTACCATAAGGAGGAACATGAGTTAATAGGTTATGGTGCTGGCAAAACAATACTGGAAAGAAGAAAATTAGAGCATTCTGTGGCCATTCTTTCCATATATAACTCTGGAGGTGATTATGTATGTATGGAGAGAATAAAGAAACCTAAGGGGCCGCATTTATTTTATTGTACCTATTCAATTTGTAAATTACTCAGTTGTATAAATAAGATTTTCCAAGCTCTCTCTCTTTTACATTCTTCAAATCATCACTTTAGAAGGGCATTATAGATTCTTTATTCAATAACCACTCTCATCCTACCCTGGTGGGAGATAACAATTTTGTTTAGATTTGTGTTCATCTTTCTTCAGTTCTGCAGTAGATGCTGATTGGAGTAAATCAGTAAAGATGATATACTTACAAAAATTAATCCAGGTTGAGGTATGAAGATGGAAACCAATTTTTGTTCCCCAATGCTGTACATATTCCACTGATCTGATGTATTATAATGCATCAGGGTATTTTCCTAGTAATGGTTATACTGACACTTTTTTTTTATAATGCTAATGTTATAAACAGTCTGGTATATGCCGCTTTACAGCTGTAAATTTTATTTTTTCTTTAATTTCTTTCCAAAAAAGCATTTTGTTCATTTATCCTATCTATATATTTTATGTCCTAGTTTGTTATTTTTTCTATACCCATGAAGAGATCATTTAGGCCAGTACAAATAGTAAGAAGAAAATAATAATTACCCTTTACTATCTAAGTTGCTTTGAACATTTTAGTGTTATTTTTATCTGTGTTCAATTCATTTTACAAATAATATATGATACTAAGAAGTTTTAGTAAGAGCTTAAGCATAGAAAACATGGAATTTAATTCTAGACTGCCTGGTTTGACAAGCATATATAAATATACATGAAATATTCATACATGTAAGTATATGCCAACAATGAATGTTTTAAAATATATCTCACATCTCATTAACTGTAAATACTCATCAGTTTAGTAATACTGATTTCAGATATTAATATGTCTCTAAAATTATACATTATTTTTGTTTCTTTTGGCATTTGCATTAAGATAAACAGCATTGAAATATTTCATGAATTAATATTTTATTAAAGAAGTTATTAACTTTTTGCTCAAATTTAATTGTAAAATATTATTTTTCAGATCCATAAAAATGTATTACAGAATTCAATAATTTTAAAAATTCTATGTTATGTATTTCATTCTAATTAACTCTAAACCTGCCCTCAGCATGTCTCCTTATTAAAACTACATTTTGTAGCAAAGCTATAAATATCTGCTAGAAACATCCCTGTGAAAAGTAGAGAAATCAGGCAAACAGCAAACTTTTAGTAAGGCAGCAAAAAAAGGTTCAAAAGACATAATAAAAAGAACATTTCACAGATAGTACTTCTGATGTGATGTGTACCATTCAATGTTGTTTTAAAACATCTTCTATACTTTCTAAAGAGATGAAATTGCTCTATTTTAAGCTTTTCCTGCCATTACAAGGCTAATTAGAACCATGAAAATTAAGATTTATCATTCTTTCAACATATCATTATCTCAATTTTTTTCAAATGTGACTCTTAAATGTCAGTAAACTTTTTCGGGAAGAAGTGCTCTGTCTTATTCTTTTACTTTTAAGATAATTCAGGTTCAGAGAATGACATAAACGTTTTCTCGGATGCAGTGATTTGTGACAAGGAATGATGAATGGAGTCCCATGAAAATCCAAGGACTGAAGTCAAAATCGTGGGGCCAAGGCCCTACCCTTTCCAGTCACCGCTGCAATTGGGCTGTTAATTGCCCCAGCTCAGTTGCTGAGAACGGGAAACACTTTTTTCTCATTCATGGATCTGTTCATCTGCTGTAACTCTGTGTAACCAGACTGGAATCTAGGCTTCCAGAACATTCAGGTGTTGTCCCATGGTCCTATTCTGGTGCCACAATGAAGGAGCAGTGACCACCTGTGCTGTTTATCCTAATTGTCTACGTGACTGAATGAAGAGACTTGCAGAGAAGTAATTGGATCCTGGGGGCACTGCAAGTATCAGTTAGATGTGTTCTTGGGAGGTAGGGCCTGGCTGGAAGGCGATCTCTGCTGCTGTGCTGTAAATTTGCAAGATACAGTTCTTGCTTATGCTCTTCCTCTGTGTTCTGTTTCCTAGACACTATGAAAAGTGTGGCTTTGCTGTGTCTCACTCTGCTGCCATGATATTTCTGCTTTGGAGCCAGCCAAGTAAACACTGAAACTTTAGAATCCATAAGCTAAATTAAACTTCTCTGTTATGTTTTGAGTGTTGAGTACTTTGTTCCAGAAATAGGAAAGTTAACTTTACACACATTACCTATGGTGTGCTTTTCTCAAAGTGATAGTGGTAGCATGAGAAGCCAAGAAGATGTGTGTCTGTGGCCTTTGCTATCATCATATTGTCTGAAATTCTATGGCCAAAGTGATTGACATGAGCAAGATCACCTCAGTAGGGTGGGGACTTACACTATAGGGAACTGTAAAGTTACAAGGCAAATAATAGGAATACATTTCTATTACTTTGGAGAGCCACCCATAATCCAGTCTTTCACTGCCTCTCTGAAAGGTAAGACAGAACTAAACACGCTTCTGAGGTTCTTACCTCAGTTGCCTACCCGTAAACAAAGTATAAAACTTGCTGTATTTATAATCTTTTCCTTGCTGGTCATTGACGAATAGCATCCTACTGTTAATTTGCTGCACTAAAACTAAGTAATCCAAAAGGACCAAGGGTAATATCCGTTTTCGGTTTATAGGAACAGCTATTTGATAGCATTTTGAAGGCATCTCACTTGTAGATTTAAAATATTTAGATTTGAGTAGCTAGATTCTTTTGCAGTGGAATCAACAGTGTATGTGTGAATCATGCATTTTAACTGCACATGGTAGCTATTTTGTTTCCTTATTTTTGTAATTTGTTTATTTCATTAGTACATGTTGGCAGTTCATGCAATTTACAATCATCTTGGGGAGTGTTTATGCGTATATTTCACAGCTTGTTTCTCTTTTTATAAAATCCCCCTCTTCTTTCTCTCGTTCTTCTATACCCTTTTTTCATACTTGTTGCTGTTGTCTCAGCTCATGTGATGGCATGTATTGTTTACATTGACTGGGGTTATTAGGCTCCTGTACTTGCTATATCTCTGTTCTAATTTCCCCTTCCTTTCCTCCTCACCCCTTGCCTTGTTCCCTTGGATCACTTCCCTATTGGCAGAGATCCCCCCTTGCCCCCTTCTGCCTGTCCTTTAACATTTCTTTGTTTGTACTTTGCCTCACTCAGATAAGATTGTCTGTTGTTTATTTTATTCAACATGATATTTTCCTGGTGCACACATTTTCCTACAAATGTCTCTAATGTGTCATTCTTTATAGTTGGGAAATATTCTGTTATATATAGATATCTCATTTTTTTATCCAGTCATCTGTTGATGGATATATAGGTTGCTTCCAAGATTTAACTGTTATGAATTTTACTGCTATATAGATACACATGTATCACTATAATATGATTTAAACTGTTTGGAGAAGATACCTACCAGGGGAATAGCTATGTAGTATGAAATTTTGAATTTTAGTTCTTTTAGATATCTCTATTCTGATTTCTATAATGGTGGTATTAGTTTGCTTTCCCACCAACAATGTAGGAGGGTTCCTTTTCCACCACATTCATACCAGCATTTATTGTTTAATTCCCTAGTGATTGCCATTCTTTCCTGAGTAATATGCAATCTTAGTACTGTTGAACATTTTTTATATATCTGCTGACCACTTGTAGTTCCTTTTCTGTGAAGTGTGCTCATTTCTCATGCTCATTTCTTGACTGGGTCTTTAGTTATAGGCAGGGTTTTTGTTCCAGTTATTTGTATACTCTAGATACTGTCAAAATGGTTAAATTTCCAAAACTGTTATATAAATTCAATGCAGTTGCAATCAAAATATCAACAGCATGCTTTAAAGATCTAGAGAAAACAAGCTTAAAATTCATATGGTGCCAGAAGAGAATGGCTAAAGTAATTGTCTTGGTTATTTTTCTCTCTTTGTTGAGACAAAATACCTGATCCTCCAAATTAGGGAAGGGAAGGTTTATTTAGCTTAAAGTTCTTTGGAAATTTCATTCCATACTCAGCTGGTTCCAACTAGGGTGGCATGGCTGAGGGGCAGCTATTTGTGGCAACCACAAGTAACAAGAGCTAAAAGGCAAGAGAGAGAAAGCATCCCTCCTTCCCACCCTTACAGTGTAAACTAGCTCCCTGCCCCTGGGTGGGTGCAGCACTCACACCACCTATCCCAATGCTAGACAAAGAACTGATCACAAATGCTAGATTCAGCCACCACCGTAACTGCCTGAGGCTTAGGGAGAGCACCCAAACACAAACCATAACAATAATTTTGGGTAATAAGAGCAAAACAGCTGGTAGAGCCTTACCTAATGTCAAACTGTTCTACAACAGTGATAAAAATGGCATGGTACGTGAACAAAAACAGATACCCAGATTAATGAAACAGAATTGAGGTTATAGAAACCTCACCAGATTCAACCATGCGATCATTGACATAGGGGTCTAAAGCATGTGTCGGAAGAAAGATAGCCTGTCCAATAAGTGGGATTGGGAAAACTGCTTATCTGTTTGCAGAAGAATGAGATTGGATCCTTATCTCTCACTGCATATTAATTAAAGTCAAACTGAATCAAAGATTAAAACAGAAACACTAAATATTCTGGAAGATGAAATAGATGCAAAATTTAAAGACATAGCTGTAGAAGAGGATTTTCTAAGCAGAACCTCAATGGCGCATGACAGCAGCAAGAATCAACAAGTGAGATGATACCAGATGGAAAAGGAATGAAAAGGTTTCTACACAACAAAAGGGTAAATCTATAGAGACAACCTGTAAAATAGGAAAAACATTTGCCAGCTAATCAGAGGACTTACATGTAGAATTTACAAAGAATTTTCTCAAATTTTATCCTTTTGACTATGAGAGAAACATCTTGATTTAATAGTGACTGATTTTGATCATATTCCGTATCATATGGGACAACATTGCAAGTTCATGTCTAGTTATTTGACTTATGTATTTAACAGTATATTCCAATTTTCCACTCTGTGATTTGCTTAAGGATGTGACCAGGAAGAAATACCGCTTCAATTTTCCTAGAAAACCATAGAAAGAGAAATAATACAAAAACTTTAAAAAACACCTAATTTCCTTGAACAATGCTGCTAATATTTCTCCAAAATTAAATGACATATTAATAATTGTGCTTGAGGTTGGTTGTATTACTTTGTGTCAGTTAATTTCTTAGTGGAACATTCTTTTTTATTTGCTTGAAGGAAACAATTCTAGTTGCTTTTGTAGATTGACCAGAGGCAATGCATGTTTTTTTATTGGGCTAGACGACATAGGTACAAGTTCAGGGCAGATATAGTTTATAATGTAAATATAACATTTATTCTTTCATATAAGAAACCAAAAGTGCAAATAAGGACTAAAATGTATACTAGATGTAATAGGAAGAAAAAGCTCAATAAGGAAGGGGAACTTGGTAGAAGGGAGGGGAAAAGGAAGGAAAGGAAAATAAAAAAGAAAGAAAAGAAGAAAAAGATGCATATATAGCCTTGTAAATAAGGAGGGGAAGATGGGGAGAAAGGAGGAAAGGGGAGTGAGAAAAAAGAGGAATTAATATGTACCACGTAAACTCACAAAGTCCTCTGATGAATGTGGTCTATATGTATATTTAAAATGTACCAATAAATTTAATTAATAGCAGTAGCAACAACAACAATAACAAAAAACTGGACAATTTGTGATGAAAATCATCAGTTTGTGAGTAAAGAAGGAATTTTGGCAGTTTATAAATACTTTAGTGAAAATAAAATTTCTGTGATTGACTTAAGTGATAAACGAACAAACAAACAGACAGACATCCCACAAAACAACCTACTGTACGATTATATCAAGTGCAAGATCAGACAAAACTGATCCATGGGGATACAAGTGGCAGGTGTGGGTGGCTACAGAGTTGGTGGGTGCTCTCCGGACTGGGAGACGGAGATGTGTGGATCCTAGATGGTAACAGGTACGTGGAAATTCATCACACTCACCCAACTGTATCTTTAAAGTCATTGCATTTGAATTTGCCTTAACCACATCTAAAGAATGCAAGGGAATAAAAACAAAATAAACACTAAATTAAATTACATATAGAATCCAAAAATGTTAAGTATTCAACTAATAAGGTTTTGAGAGTAAAAAGATGAAATCTAATGAAAATTATAAATTAAATAAGGGACTACTGAAGAATCAAATAGCAAGCATTTTTACTGAAATGACCTCACCAAGAATCCAAATTCGTGAATGAGGAAAGAGCAATACTCAGTCTTTGTATCCTGATATTCTAGAATTTTAGAAGATAGAAGTTTTAAAAATCTCATTTGGAAGGAACAGATCACATATCCATACACAGAATGAGTACATCCAATGTCTTTGGCCTTTTCAAAAAGCAAGGCTGAAGAGAAGAAAGAGAAAGAAGATCTTTGCAGCTCTGGGTGAAAACGTCTTCAGACTAAGATGAAGATGAATGAATGATCCTGAGTGCTAGGTCAAGGACATTTAGATGTAAAGTTGCCTAAGTGTGATCTTGCATGCTTCATTCTCAGAAACCTACCAGGTGATGTGGTCCATCCAAGCAAGGAAATAATTCATGACAGGAACAGAGAAAATGGGAACATCACTCATACATCGGACACACGTGAGTTTCCAAGGGACAGCTGTGCTCGGGAGCATGGGAAGCACACTGTTCAAAGTGGGACCAGAAGTGGGGGGGGATCAGGGGGAATGTTTGCTTTGTAAAAAGCATTACCTGAAACATCTAAGAGTCTGGGATAAAATGTTTTGTTAGGTTCATAGGAAATTAACAACAAAGAACTGTGCTTATTAGCTTCAGGGGAAAAGTAAAAACCAGAAGTCAAGAACACTTTGAAATGTAGAAAGAAAATTTAGAACATTGTAAAAATAATATTTAAGCAGTCATAGTAGTAGCAGCACCAAAAACTGATTTAAACAAAACTGATTTGTAACCCTATTGAGAAATTGGGTGGCAGCATATATGTTTGTGTGATAAAGGAGAGAATTAAGAGAATGTGATTTTTATCTTCCATTGCAAGTTGATGGGTAATGTCAAAAACTGAACAGTTGAGAAAGAATAATGCTATTAATTATAAAAATGGGGATAAATACCAGAAGCAATAAGTAAGAGAATCATGATATTTTTCTGAGGGACAAAAATTTTGAGTATGAAGAGCCAAGGAATAACTGATTTTCATTTTATCAAATATTGCAAAATATATCCATTTTTCTATCTCACAAATCAGTATTAGTGAAAACCAAAATAAGATAACAATACTCAAAAGATTGTTCTAAAAGTTAAATGTAATGACATTATGTATGATTATTAAACTGCCATATATTTATTAATATGGCCTTCTTAATTAAGAACATCATAGTAGGAACCAAAGGCAATAGAATTCTTGTTATATTTTTACCTTTAACTGCCAGTGTGAAACAAGGCAAGCCATTTGGCTACTTAAAGCACCAACTTGTTCATCTGTAAAAGAAAATAATAGTTTATTTTTGCTTACTCCACTGAGTTCCATGAAACTCATGTATATGAAAAATATTTTTCTATCATTGCTGTTTCATAAAGGATAATTATTGTTTTCATGATGCTTAATATTTGGATGTTTTTAGAGCAACTTACACTCACATTTGTCAGAGATTTACTTCTACTTCCTGATATTATTCATCTAGAATGATCTATAACCCATCCATCCATTCATCTTTCTTGTATCCATCCATCTATTCTTTCAACTATCCATACATCCTTCCAACCATCCATTCGTTTCCCAAAAACCAAAGAATCTGAGACAACAGCAGATACTTTGGATGTTGGGCCCAGGGTAATTTCTCCTTGCAATCTGACCTGTCATCATGGCTCACTGTCTACTGCGGGTTTACTCTTGCTGTCTGTACAAGACAAAAAAAAAAGTAGAGGCATAAATATTTAACCTTCAAAAAGGGACTCATTTACTGGAAGTCTGACTGTATGAAGCAGGGTTATAAATCTTTCTGAGGTCTTTCAATATGCATAAGAGAATAAACCACATGAATGACGAGACTAACTTTAACCTTTGATTGTTTAAAAGCACAATTTTTGCCTCCCTTTTAAAAAATGGAGTGTCTGAAAGTATACACCACTGTCAGATATTCACGATGAAATTTAGCCTTTAAAATGGCCCCTCCTATCCCTTACCCTACTTTGAAGTTTATATTTGAGACTGTCAAGGAACTGAAAGGAAATTATCATTTCTGGGTGCTTATGTGTTTTCTTATGCTGGAGGAGAAACATTCTGCTCATGATATACTGAAAAGCAAATTCTCCTCTGGAGTCCTGTCAATGAGAAACAAGCAAAAGCAGAAGCCTCAGTACAAAGATAGGTGACAGATTCCTGTAGACTGAAGTATATTGTACTACTCTTAGATTGTTTCTGTGGGCTGTATTTAATTAAAAGCATCTGTTAACCAACGAACAAGAATTGAATCTATTCTCTATGCACAACACTATCTTAGAAGCTAAGACAAGATTTAATCTAAGTAGATGCACAAGTTGAACAAAAATTCTTACCTACTCAAACTTTCAAGAATACTATAGCTGAAGCTATGAGGAAGCCATGCAGGGACTTGTAGATTTCTAGTGCAAATTGTTTTAAGTAGCACTTTCCTTAACAATTAGGACCTTCTTTTCTATTCATATTCCACTTAGGAGAAAATTGAAAGTCAAAGGGTTAACTTCCCCCAAATACTCGGTTGCATAGGAGTGAAGCTTAAAGACTATTTTTATATCTCACCTGAGATATAACCATCTCCTGACTTTCATTTGGATTTATGTCAATAACAGAGTAATGAACCAGTGATTCACCCTGACTTCAGGACAATTAAGTATTTTTAATTAAAAGAGATAATTTTATTATCATCTTTTCAAATGTGTAATTTGCTTTATTACATCTATAGACAGGTAGATTTAAAACTATGTTGAATTTAGTGTAAGCTCTGATTTGGAAGATAATTTTCCATCAGGTGAAATATATAAATGTTGAAGTTTTATGTCTTGTGTATTCTCCAATTTTTCCTCTTTCTTTAGTACTCCCTGTGTTAACATGGTGCCATTCGTAAGCTGTTACTTGTAGCAGATTTTCAGACCTTGTTCCTTAGTCCTGGTTTCCCTTATTCCTTAAGCTTGCAGCACCATGAAACCTTCTCTATATTTATATCACCTGCCAACTCCTCACAGTCTCTTCTTCCTTGGTGCCTTTGTTGTTTCCTTCATCATCTTCCCTCCTTTGACTCTCTATTATTCTAGATTTTCCAGGGAAAGAGAACTAGTAAGACAGATAGAAAAACAAACAAGAAAGGGCATGCGGAAGGGAGGAAGGAGGGATGGAAAATAGGAAGAAGGAAGTGAAGGAAGGAAGGAGAAGGAATGAGGAGTAGATAGACAGGAGAGCTGTTATCTATTAAGTGGAGAAACACAGAAACTGAAGGTTTTACTCAATCTGAGTCTAAAATCCCAAAAATTTGGCTGATGGTGTATTTCCCAGAGACCAAATACCTGATTACTGATTATGAACTGATGATACAAATTATGTACTTTAAAGAGCAGAAATCTCTTTGTCTCCTCTTCAGCAGGAGAAGATGGCTGAAGGGAGACAGATTGACACTTCCTCCTCTTTTGTGTCTTATTTTGGTCCTCAGTGTACAAGATGAAGCTAAACCTGCTGATGAGAACAAATCTTATTTACTGAGTTTATTAATTCAAATGCTAATATCTTCCAGAAGCTCCCTCCTTAACACAGCCAGACACCCTATTTAACCGGCACTGGGGACAGCCCTTATCCCAGTCAAGTTGACACATGAAATTGACCATCATAAGCTTTAGGGAGATAGCCTTCCTGCTTTAACTTTTCCCTAACCATCTTCTATTTGGAAGTTCTGAGTATCTTTTTCAAACATAAGTGATACTGTTTCCAACTCTCTCAAGGGTTCCAATGTCTTTTATAATAATTTCAAACTTGATCAGGGGCCCAAGATCCTGCATTGTTTTTTCTCCTCCACCCTTAACCTACCTCTCTCGGCCCTTCCAGAGGCCTTGTCTCCACTGTTCATGGCTGTCTCGTAATCATGCCAGAGCCTTTCCTCACCTGGCCATTTATACTATAAATTCCCTCTGCTGCAGATGCTCTTCCCTCTCCAACTCTGCTGAATGACTGGTTGCTTCTCCATCCTTACTTAAATGCCAGGATCTCAAGAAGATGATGAATTTCCTACTAAAATTGGCCACTGTCCTGTTTCTCTATGCTCTAACGTCTCTTAACAGCATGAATGATGATCTTCAATAAACTTGATCAAATCATTTGGCAATCATTAGGTCTTGCTTGCTAATTTGTACTATAATTGTAGCAGTAAGAACAGTGCTAGGCACTGAGAATTTACAGAATAAATATCTATTAGATGGATGCATAAGTATGGGTAGGATTCTCAGATGCAGCAACAGTGGAGAAGAATGGATAATGAACCAATGAGCTCACTTGATCCCATTCTTGCTGGTTGTTCCTCCTAGATTCCATGTGTAGGAATGCCAGTCTGTGATCAACTCATGCTCAAAAAGAGAACAACCTGCTTATTACCCCCTGTCAGATGCAGAGTGTACCTCAGGAACCTTAGTTGATGCCCACTTCTCTTATTACATGGTATTTACACAGCAAACATGAGCTGAGAATTTGCCCTGCACCAGGCATGGATAAGAAACTCAATACAGACACAAACATGCAGTCCTCTTTTGAGGTAGCTCAGAGATAAGAGAAACACTGCAGCCAGCTGCCTTGTGTTAAACCCCAGACCTGCCTCTTGCTAGCTGTGTTGTGTAGAGCAAATACTTTATCTCTTTTTGGCTCAGTTTCTTCATGCACACGGTGGAAAAAAGAATAGTACCTACCTCATAGGATTATTGGGAAGATTTGATGAATTCATATTTGTTACTTCTTAATGTCTGGCATAAAGGAACTTCTATGAAAATGCCAAAACATAAATCAAAGTCTTCCCTTCTTTCAGAAGCTAATAGACTCTTGCGGTCTTCTCTGCTGTGGCTTTAGGCTTCCTCAACACGCCTTTTCCTGATCTCATGCATATTCTTCTGATCAGTCCCTGGGTATCTCTGTTCCCTGCATCTCATTCTTCTGACCTGCACTTAGCCCTTGCACACAGTACAGTGTCTCTTCCATGATGAAGGCACAGTAAACGAATGAATGAATGAAGGAATGGGAAAAATGAATGATAAAATCTCTCCAAACTCAATTCCACACGCTAGGCTCTGCAAGCCCTAGCTTCGCTCATCTTCATTTCCTGCTCAGCACTTTCAAACGTCTCTTAGTACTTCTGATCTGGGATTTCTTGCACCAGCTCCACAGCTTCATCTGCACATGGCTGTTTTCTAGTACAATCACCCCCCCTTCATTAAAGCTTATATAGCTAAACTTTTATTTGGGTCCCTTTTTATGAGAAACTTCTAGCAACTGACATGATACATACCACTGCAACTTTCTCACAGCATTTCCTACTTTTTAGCCAGTGGCATTTATTCTGAATGTTTGACCTCTAAGCTAAACCTGTAAAGATGTGGCAGTGTTTTATTTTCACAAGTTTGCTGTTAAAAATAAATATCTTATATAAAACACACTGGTCACCTGCTGCTATTTAGACAGGTGCAGCCTAGATGGCATCGGGCAAGTGGCCCTGGGACCTGACAGTGAAACAGCAGGACCTCGAGTTACTATACACACCGCAGATACTTTTAGTGAATCAGAGACCTTCCCTTGGAGATGGGAATTACTGTACATATTAATTCTATCTGAGATGTCCCAGAAATAATCATCTTTCAATTTCTATCAATCTGTAATACTTCCTTGGGAGATAAAATTAAAAAAAATTTCTTACATTTGCATATGTATAAGTAAAGTTTGATTTTTGGTTAAACAAACAAAATTGGTTCTTTTTTTTATAAACTCATTTAAATGACTCATCAGACTGATATGGCTATTTGAGTTCTAAA
This sequence comes from Dolichotis patagonum, assembly GCA_004027295.1. Taxonomy (NCBI): domain Eukaryota; kingdom Metazoa; phylum Chordata; class Mammalia; order Rodentia; family Caviidae; genus Dolichotis; species Dolichotis patagonum. The sequence goes on from PVJX010004994.1 coordinate 58,487, forward strand.
TGGGACTCCAAAGTTAATTAAGATATTATCAAAGTGTCTACACCCTAAATCTGGATTAGGTTCAAACGGGCTTTGCAGGTAGCTGCTATTTTTCTCAGTATGAGGAATGTTAGGCTTTGCCAGAGTCACTGAGGGATGCCACATTTCTTTGTCATAAACCAAACATGTTCTTTCAGTATAAAATGACTGTTAAAGAGACATTGTAGGAATTTGGAAGGGAAAAATAAAGGCCATACAAAAATGGAATATAGAATTTATAGACTTTACACATTGCAAAGGTTTTCCTTTAAATCCTGATAACTGTTTCAATAAAAAACAAATTTATCCCCTTGATATTTCAAGCTACAACAAACTAACAATGAACTGGAAGATTTGAGGGGTAACTAGAGGCAGGTAAGATGAGAACCACATGAATTACCAAGTGAGAGCCTTTCCAGCAAATATGATTAATAGATAACAACAACCATATTTATAAAGACTACCAATTATAGAAAGGGGATTCTCTTAGGCCATTTAGTGTAGTGGCAAACTGATTTCCAGAGGACACCTGTATTATAGCCTAATGCTAAATTTGACGTTCAATTTAATGATTTCTATAGGCAATTTCATTTTTGGTATATGTTAATAACAGATCTCACAGTTAGCAAGAGCTCCGTCCCAAAATATTCAAAAATGAGGATGCTTGCCTGTTCAAAGTGTTAAGCTTTAATCACCAGAAAATTTACTTATTAAATATATGTTATCCTCTAGTAACACTGCATAACCATGGCAAAGCAACAGTAATTAAAACAAAGCAGTAATAACTAGCTGCCTTGCCAAGCTCTGATTGGAAGGTTTTGTGCGATGAGCTCATGTATTTCTCTCAACCCAACCCATGACAGCAATTACCATTGCCTTCGTGAGGGTGCTGAAGCCCAGAGATGGTAAGCATCTTGCAAAATCCCAACCTGTATCCATTTTTCTTTTGTAAACTCTACATCACCCTGTATTTCAGTTCCCAACACTCAAGTTCATAGTTCCACAGTTTGCAGGACTCACACTGAGTTCCAAGGATAAAAAGCATAGTAATATAGAAATATTGGAAACCCTAATGTGGGAAATGAATATAAATATGTTGCAGAATTTTAGCATAAACACTCGTTTTATTATATTATGCAATATCTAATTAGATACAACATTGCAGTGCAGTTAACTTTTGTAAATGAACATACGATTTCATGAAGCAGCATTTTCATGAAATTAGACATTATATGTTAAGTGAAGCAAACATTCCGTCAGAGAAGAAAATGGGAGGCCAAACGCTAAGAATCCTAAGAACACATTAAATGAAGTGTTAATTTCGAAAAGCCACACTTCAGTGTGTTTTGGGACTTTTTTTTTTCCAGATTCAGACACTTGCTGCATTAGATTTCGAGTCTCCCACATAGATGCTGGGAAATTTGCTTATGAATATTAATCATTAAAGTGTTAAGAAATGTAAGTTCACAAGAGGCACAATCACACCCTTGATCATGTATTCATTAAAGAGCAATGAATGGACATCTTGTGATAAATAAATTTCCTGCCAAAAGCATATGTTAAGCAGAGTGAAACACAGACCTCATTTTTTCTTGGTCCTACTCTTTTCAAGTCCAAATTCCCTACCCCTGCCTCCCAAGAGCCTGTTTATCCAGTCCTGCTCACCTCTGCCTTCCCTCTTCTTCCTTCTCTGCCTGACAGACCCCTCAGAGTTATCAAAATATCAGCCAGTGCTCTCTCCCCTGCAAGCCTCTGAATCATCCCTTCTCGCCTTTGTAGAGAACGCTGTTTAACAGAGCAACCTAATTTCAAGGGTTCAGGACGACGCCCCTTGGAAAACCTCCCCTGGTTCAGGTGCAAGCATGTGATGCTTTGGGTGCCAAAATCTTACCCACTTTATGCGAGCTTCTCCTGTTTAGTTTAGATCAATAGTGTCCACCAAAGGCCTTGTGTGCTAGGTTTTGAGGGGGACTGAATCATGGGGAGGACATGGCGGAAACAGAGCCCAGAATAAATCTCTCTTCCTTTAAGCTTTGGATGTCCAGTGGTGGTGGCTTGGCGATGAAGAAAGTGACTAAGACAGATTCTTTAAATGTCTTCCTGGCCTTGTCTTCTTAGCGACTAGCTCCTGGTATGCAAGGACAGTACCTGTCTTGTTTGTGTTGGAACCCCAGTGCATAGCACACGAAAGACATTGGATATATCTCCTGAATGAATAAAGGAATGTGTGATTAAACTGTAGTCTCTTCTTATTCTGCAGAGGATTCCTCTGATAACCTGCACTCCCTTGTGATACCTGTTAGCCACACTGATCCCCTCTGAGATGACAGACGGTGCCTGGATTATCTGTCTACTTTTGGCATGCACAACCCCACATAAAGGGTCCTCCCCAGTCTCTAGTTTGGCAGTTTCTACAATCTGAGAATTTTCCTTGGAACTTAAATAAAAGTATATTCAATCGAAAATCTGATGAACAACCTTTAATAAAGAGAAGAATGCTTCAGAAGCTGTCTGGGAGAGCTGGGGAGCTGCCTATGGACCCCATATGGACAAATCTCTCATTTGCTAACAAAGCAGTTCCTTCTGGTCCCCAGGCTCCAACATTAGAAAAGAATCTACTGTCATATGAATCCTTTTTACTGACAATCTCCCTTTACCACCTGGTTTTCAGTAAGCTTGACAGATTTTTTTTGTTGTTGTTGTTAAATCATATTTCTAAGTGTGGAGTGTGTGTTTCCCGTTTATCATTCTGTTCTTGGTCCAAAATTTGCTCAAGGCTATTTCAGTTCAGCAAGAGTCGGAGTTGGTACATCAACATGGAGACGTGCAGGCATAATTGAAGGGCATTTATCTCCACTAAATTAAAAGGTGTGTATTGGTTCTAACAGCTGGGCCCAGAGAGTAAGATTGTAACAACACTTAGAGCACATTGTGGGTCCTTCACAATTTGCTGAATTTCTTTTATATCCTTCCCAGAAAATTTTGGTGAGGAAGGGCCCAGATCCTTCTTATGGAAGTTAAGTTTCAGCATCTTTGCTGCAAACTACTTTCTGTAGATTCATCTTTTAGTTCTGGGCATATACGTGGCCTAAGCATCTTCCCTTGTCTGGGACATGAGGAATATGGCTTCCCTTACCTGTTGGTTTTATTTACCTATTGATACTATATGGACTCTTAGAGTCACTCAACATATAACCAGGGCTTAGCCACGGAACTGAGATTTTAGGAAGGTGGGTATTTTTCTCTCTGAACGGAACAAGTGTCCCCATGATTTACCAACTAAAGATGAAACTTCTTGGGGGAAAAATGGGGCAAGACACAAGGAAAAGAAAAAAATATGGTTTTCTTAGAATGGGGCAAACTTGGTTAACACTCCACATTGAGAAGTGTACAGAATCTTTCCAGAAGAATCTACCCTTGAGTATTTGGAAAGAATTAGGTGCAAAACAAGCAGTCTCTCCAGAAAGGTTGTTTAAATTGTTCTGGGGAAAGTAGTTCAATAGATCTGATGCTGGGGGCATGATAGTATACAACTATGGTGGTAAGGTAAACAGCAGCCCTTTCTTTTGCAAATTTGAAATATATATATATATATATATATATATATATATATATATATATATATATAATATCTGCTTATTTATAGAAGATCATTAGGGATCTGAATTGGTGGCAGAACTTGTTCTTTAACTTGGAACCTGGTAGTTTTTCTGGAACTTTTAGTATTATATAAAATTTGACAACAACTGGGACATGGTCTCCTGACACTTTCTATGCCCAGCATAACCCAGACCACACTCCAGAAGACAGTCTCTTTTAGCACAATAAAATCCAGCATTCACACCACAATGGTTCCCATTGTATCCGCTAGATGGCAGCAGCAGAGGAAAGGTCAGTGTGCACAGGGGACAAGGAACTTTCTGGAACAGGCATCCCACCCTTGTGAAGATGACACTGGTAGAGCACATTCCTTCATAGTGACAGCATGTCTAGGGTGATAATGGGTCCCCTCCTGTCAGGAGGAAGTTCAAAATAGGTGACCATACCTTGTTACCAGAACAGCTGTTTAGGAGACAGTGTGTCTAGGCACAGAAAGTAACTGAGGGGAGAGTTGTCTCCTAACCACGCCACTGGGGTCGAGCTTGGAAATCATAGCTGTGTATTAAAAGTAAAGTAGTGACAACCACATGTGCTAGAACACACCTGTGATCTCTGAACTCTGGAAGGCCGAAGCAGGAGGCTCACAGGTTCAAGTGCAAATTGGACAATCTAACAATTTAGTGAGACCCTGTCTGAGGTAAAAATATACATAAATTTAAATTTATAAAAGGGTTGGTTGGTGTTCAGTCAACTCCAGTACTGAAAAATGTCTGTCCAGGCTTGTGCTGGGTAAAGCTAGGAGTTTAACACCGAGCCTCTCTTCCTCACCCTACACCTGGAGGATCTGTGAGTGGGAGAATCCTTGGGCCTTCTTCTACAGGAAGCAAAAGGACTAAAGGCAGGGTACTCCCACGCAGGGGAAGGAACTATGCTACCATGTGTGAAAGGGTGACCCACCAAGAAACTCCAGTACATGTGGGTGACACACACTGGAAGGGACACTGGTACTGGCACTATCCATACTTTTAAACTTTTTTATTTGGAAATATTTGCAGTTTCACGTTGCAGTTGTAAAAAATAATATTAATCCCTTGTAACTTTTACTAAATCGCCCTTAGTGTTAATAATTTGGTTAAGAGTAGTAGAGTGTTGTATCAAAACTAGAAAGTCAGCCTAGGTAACAAGCTGCCAGGCAACTCCCCCAGTTTTGTATTCACTTACCTGTGTGTGTTTGTTTGTGTGTGTAACTCAGCACAATTTTATCAGCCGGGTAGATTAGAATGATTACCAGCACAGTCAATATACAAAGAAGTTCTAGAGCGAGAATCTCTCACGTCTCCTTTTTAGAGTCACACATTTCCCTCATGCTTCTGTCTCTCATTCTGCTTCTGTTAATTTCTTCTCCTTTTAAAATTTCCTCACTTCAGGAAGGTTAGATAAATGGATTTATCCATATGTGAGTTTTAGAGATTGGCTGTTTTCATTCAACATAGTTCCTCTGTGATGTAATTAAGTGGTTTTCCATAATAAGTTTGTACCCTTTTGCTGCTGAGTAGTATTCCATGGTATGATGTGCTATGGTTCATTTAACCATTCACTGTTGAAAGACATTTGAGTTCACTCTAGGCTTAGGCTATTACTAATAAGGCTGCTAAGAACAGTTCCTTTCTGTGTATGTGATATTTTCACTTCTTTGGAGACAGGTAAAATGAGTCATATAATAAGTACATGTTTAGTTTAAGACACTGATAAATGTATTTCCAAAGTGACTGTAGTACATGCATTCTTGTCACTAATGTATAAATGATCTAGTTTCTATGCAGTTTCATGGACATTTGGTGTTATAACTCTTTTCTTTTTTATAAGTGTGTTGTGTCATTGTGGTTTAAATTTCTGTTTCCCTAATGTCTAATGATATTGACCATCTTGCCATTTTTGTATCATCTTTGGTGAAATCTCTGTTTATTTTCCCTATTTATTTTTTTGGGGACTTTTATTTTATTCTATTTTATTTTTTTGAGACAGAGTCTCGCTATGTAGTTTAGGGTGGACCTGAACTCACTAAATAGCCCAGGCTGGCCTGGAACTCACAGTGATTCTCTTGCCTCAGCCTCCTGAGGTCTGGGATTATAGGCATGTACCGTCACATCACACTTGGCTCCCCAGTTTTAATGGAATTTCTGACTTTTACTATTGAGTTTCAAGAGTTGTTCATATATTCCCAACATAGGTTCTTTTGTGTATGCCACTGTTTGCAAAATTTTAGTATTTGGTAGCTTGATTTTATCCTACTGCTGTCTTCCACAGAGCAGAAGTTTTTATATTTTCACTTGTGATGAAAATGTATTAGTTAACGGGGTCCAATGTAATATTTCAGCACATGCACAGTATGTAGTGATCAAATCCAGCCTCTTTTATATTCACCCTCCCACCAACATTTCCAATGCCTAAAAATCACTATTCTACATTAGATTGACTTTGTTGTCAGTTCTGCCAACTTTCACAAAAAGAAAGAACGGTAAGTCTTCCTTTGTCTGACTTACTTCGTGTAACATAATGTCCTCCTGTTACAGCCATTTTGTGACTTATCCTGCACAGATTTCTCATGAAAATCCCCCACTCCTTCCTTTCTACTGCCTTTATGGCCTACTCGTTTGTCTCTTTGTAAAATATTCTGTAAACTTTCTGTTCCCATAAAATATTTTTCTAAGTGAGTTTCTACAAAGGTAACTATAAAAAGTCTGGACAAATTGTATGGGTGTCATTAGTCGTTCTATTGCTAAATAGCTTTAAGTGTGCAATGACCTGTGTAGTTAGGTTTTTTATGGTCCTAGTAGTAAAATCAGTAAATGGCAGTTCTACCTGGCTTTAAGGCTAGAAGACTGTGTTCATACTGCTTGTGGCTAACTTAATCTCAGAAAAGTGCCTCTGTCATTTGATTTGAATGCCTACCATATAGAACAAATGCACAATACTTAGTTCCTGAGATCTCTGGACCGTGGCCAAAGAGGTGAGGCTTAGAAAGATAGTGAATCATAAAGACTTGGAAACTAAATCTGCTTCAGCCACTAGTCATGGAAAATGAGAGGGAAATGACCAGTTCAGTACTACAGAGCTGTAAGATATCACACTGGAATGCTCACCTTTATAATGAAAGGGATACACTCTGAAAGGTACGGGTAGTCACCACCGAGTCCTATGGAGTTTTCCCTTTGCTTCTTGCTAGAATGCACCCTCCCCTACTGAAAGATCAGTGAAGGAGGTTAGAGAGAAAACAAAATATCCCAGGAGAAAGCACATTAGGCTCCCTAAGGACAGACTCGGTGCCAGATTCAGAAAATGTTGAAAAGGGCACGGGATGGCATTCTATTAGAAGAGGGGGGACTGGAAGAGAAGCTCTCTGCTTGCTTTCTAGGCACGTGAGCTCTGATTCTGGTGACACACACTGCTCCCCTGTCCTTAACATTTCTTCTAGTCTCCCCCAGAGACAGGGACCTAACTAGTTCTCTGAAAAGCATATCTTGTTGAGCATTAGATGCTTAATCTTAATAGCCTGAGAAAAGGGAATTTAAACCAAAAATATGACACCTTGTAGTGATGACTGATCTTGAAAAGAGGAGGATGTACATAAACTTGTAAGCAGTGTACCTTCATGTAAACAAATATTGTAAAATATAACAGGTCAGGATCAAAAGAGATTAGTAATTTTGAACTTTACAGACAGTGCTGCCTGATGGAATGCAGTTACCAGCCTTCCCTGGACCAGCTCTATGTGAGTGAGGAGACAGTGGCTGTGTGACCTCACCTTGATTTTGAGTGGCGGTCCTTGGCTATTGGTCTGGAATGCCCTTTACTCCCTGGAATGATGGAGGCAGCCCAACCTTTAAGTGACTTATGAATTCTCCACAACATCCCTGAGAAAGACAGAGCTAAGATTTGCCTGAAAGCTCTTCAGAGAAATTTACTCCGTCCTCTACAGTCCATTTATATTTCAATCCCTTCTTTTCTTTTATTGAAATAAAAGTCACTGCCTTGTAACTTCTTGACAGGAGCTCTATGCTCCAGAGTCCACAGGAAAAGTTGAAAACTGCGTGCGTATGACAGGCTTTTAAAAATGTGAAGACACTTCTCAGGCCTGCTTCCTGAAGCCTTTTCTTTCCCAGATGAAATAACTGCTTCTGTTTAGTAAATGTGATCTGTGCCAGGCACTGGCCCGATGTGTTTTCACATCATCTCGTGAATCTTGTCAGAGCACTGCCAAGGAGATAACATTATCGACACTTTCAAATGAGTAAATCAAGTTTCAGTGCACGAGTGACCTCAAGGTCCCTGTGCTGGGTTAAAGCTGAGACTAGAACCTCAAAGTACTCACTCTAGACATTGTGATTCCCTTTTACAGTTTGCCTTCTATGGCTGAGTACCCTCAATTTCTTTGAGTCTACTCCCAGTCCAGATTCTGTATTATGTTTGTTCTTCCTACTGCATCTTGGTAGCAGATAATCCATTTTTACTTTTCTTTTGCCCTGATTTTGGCTTGCTCAAGAATAACTGGTCCCCACAGTCCAACCAGGGTGTTACTGACACTCCATGAACACTGTCACATTGCTCTCAGAATGAATGAGGGGATGAGTCTCCCAGCGTTCAGACATAGTCCCTTTCTAAATCTATTTTTCAATTGGGAGTTTGAGAGAAAGGTTGTTGTGTTGGATTTCTGTCAGTGTAACAAAATCCCAGAGAAAGTTATTTTGTAGAGAAGAAAGATTTAGATTGGGGTGCTTTCAGAAAATTCAGTTTGTAGTCAGTTGGCTCTCGTTTTCTGAGGCCTGTGGTGAGTCTGAACACCATGGAAGAGTGAAGCAAACCCCCTATCATGCCAGATCTGAAGAAGGGAGAAATGCAGGGATAAATGTCCTAATGTTCCCCACATGTAATTGCTCCCAGTGCCCTAACTTCCTTCCATGAGGACCGATGTCTTAAACTGATGTCTCCTAATTGTACTGCAGAGTGGTGACCAATCTTTTAACACCTGAGATTTAGGGGACACTGCAGACTCAGACTATAGCATTCTGCCACTGCCACCAAATATGCATATCTACTTCTCAAAGAAAATTCAGTAAATATATCTTCAGCAGTCCCAAGTCTTGACTATTCCACTATTGCTCAAAAGTCTAAGTCTAAAATATCTTCCAAGATTCAAGGTAACCTCTAAGTTGCGAGCTTTTGTGATAAAACAATTTTAAAAAGTCACTTATTTTCAAGATATCGTAGTACACAGTAAAGGATCCTATTTCAAATAGAAGGACTAAGGATATAGAAAAGAAAACTTAGACCCAAGCAAGAATAAAATCCACCCAGGTCAAACACTAACTGCTATAGCATCTGGTGAATTTCATGGTACAGTGTGAATTCTAAGGGGCCTGGGCAAAACCACCTCTGTCACTTTGATGGCTGCATGGACACACTCAGTGTGACTTTTCTCACAGCCTGTACTTTCCCCTGAACGGTAGTCCATATTCCTGGCATCTCCAGCTTACTGAGGTCTCCACTGTAGCTTTAGCTTCACATCGGCAGATTCATACATTGCCATCTCGAGATATTATAGGAACTCTGATCCAGTGACACATTCCCTGGCCTACTGGGCTCTCTGTTGAAAACTCAGTAGAAGTTTGGTTGTGTCAGAATCACGAAATGACGCAAATGTCTGCCACTAGAATGAGCATCGTTCTCACTGCTTATACTCTGCTCATGTCTCTTGGACTCCCTGGAATTGCTAATTAAGTTCTACTTACAACATTTGATGCTTTCCCAAGCCTATATTTCCACAATGTTTCAAGTTCTTTTCACAAGACATTTTCAAAGGCTTTTGAACTGCATTGTCAATTATAGTCATGAAAATCACCTCACTCCTTGACCCAGATTTTCTGGTAGTCACTTTACCTTTGTTTTAACAAAAGATTAGAGATAAACAACATATACAAGGGAAAGGTTTTCTTGGGAGCAGGCTAGTGATCTCAGTATCTCCTTCAAGAACTTGTTTCTGATGACCTAGGTTTCTCCCACTATGCCCCACTCCTAAATGTTCTACCACTTCCCTATAGAGTCACCAGCTTGTTACCGAGTCTTCACTACATGGGCCTTTGGGAGACCTTCACCATCCGAACTGCATCAGACACCCTGCTCTGGTGAGGGACATGGGTGACAGTCACCTTAGGTAAAAAGCTGACATGCAGAGAGTGAAAAAAGTAAGAAGATAAATGACAGGCTGAAGAAGTAAGGAAGCAAAGTAAAGTTATGAAACAAAGAAAGAAAAATGAAAGACAAAGAGGAAGAGAGAGAGAGAGAGACAGAGAAAGAAAGGACAATGGAAAATCGAGGGAGAAAAGAGAAGAAAAGCAGAAGCAAGAATAATGATATTACGTAAAATATATATTCCGCAAAAATTCCTTGAAAAACACATTCCTAAAATAGAGCTGCGTTCCACTATTCAATATTCCACAGCCGATCTCCTGAGCGTGGCGCCTCTCCTAATTCAGGTGCTATCAGTGTGGAGTGATTTGCCATGAGGGTTGCCCCCCATACATGGGATCAATACCTTTACTAAGGAGGCTTCGCGTAGCATGGGGCTGGATTGCCCTTCAGCATCTTCCTTTGTAAGGATAACGAGGCACCGTTTTGGAAGCAGCAGGCTGTCCTTGTTCTACAGCCTACACTGCTAGCCCCTTGATCTTCAATTTCATACCACGCAAGAGAGTGAGTTTCATTTCTTTGTTAACTTACCCAGATATTCTCTTGGAATGGAATAAGAGGGCTAAAGACTTGGCTATCATTGGGGTTTTCTCAACTAGGCAAGTTCCTGTTAGGAGCAAAGTGGGTTAGTTTATGTGATTGACCCTGAAGTGTGGAATTAACCAAGTTCAGATGGGGTGGGATACAGTGAGGATCCTTCTGTTTCATGTTGGGAAGTCAGCTTTGTCTTCATTATGCTAAGCAGTTGGTCCAGTTATTGCCTATAATCCCACAGGAATCAGACCATATGCCCACAAAGTCTGTAGCTTTAGGCAACTTGGTATAAAAATGTCAAGATGTTGAGTATGTCAGTCACTCCCGGTGTCTTCTAAGATGCTGTAAGAAATCTCCAGTGAAACCAGCCTAATTGAAAACAAGAAAGAGAGAACAAAAACTGGCGTAAACCGCCACAAAATATTTCCAAGATTCAGAAACAGGTAATTTTCATTCAAATTAGCTGTAGCCATGTGTCAAAGGTTTTGTCTTCAAAGAGGCATGAAAAAGGGCTGGGGATTTAGCTCAGTGGCTTAAGCCCCTGCCTGGCAAGCGTAAGGTCGTGAGTTCAATCCCCGGTACCAAAAAAAAAAAAAAAAAAAAAAGAGGCATGAAAAAGTGATAAACATAGTTAGTGAGAGGAAAACAAGTGCTGAATATAATATTATTAAGGTAGATAAGCAATAGTTGAAACTATATCATTTAGGATATTTTTATGGAACAGAATGCTTTTTCTTTATTATACCACAAAAATGACTTGCATTAGTAGTGGGTAAAATCATTTCCTTTGCAACTAGATAAAAATCATTTACAACCTGTGTGATTTCTACAAACTAACACACCTTTCAAATATCGTAAAAGAGCCAGACTTGAAGCAATAGTAAGCCTGTTGGGAGTGTCAGAATATGGTGATAGAGGTCATGCTACACTTTTGATTTGGTTGTCTTAGACAGATGTATTCAACTATTTTGTTATCAAAACAGGAGGTTTCTGGAGCATATTATTTGTGTATCTCGTGATCCTAGTAGGTTAGCAATATTCTCCTTTCTATAATATTAGAGCACTCATTTGAAAACATGAAATCTTTAATTCTGAATAGGAATATTCCAGCAGAATAACATCTGATCATGTCCCATCAAAGTTCCTACTTCTGTTAACCCTCAGCCTGATGAAATCTCATGAGAATGCTCATAACCTGTATCATATCTGCTTTGGCAGACCTAAAGTGTATTTTCCCAAGTGTATTCCAAAGCAGAATGGCAGTAGCACCCTGGAACTATGCCTTGGGTTTGTCCTGGAAGCACATAGCATGCTAGCTCTATATGAAATGTTAAGATGGCACCTTTGTAGCTGGAAAATTTTCCTCATCTGTGTTTTTGCTCATGAAAGGCTTTGAATAAGGGTCACATCAAACTGAGCAATGTATGGGAAACCCAGCTGACTGAAGAGAGAATTCACTTCAGTAGCAAAAAAAGGCAGCCAACTACTGGAGGTGCAAAGGCTTTTTGAATGCATCATTTTCTTTACACTTCTATTAAAAGGAAATGATGTCAACTATAACCACGAACACAATATGACTTTGATTTTCTCTTCTAAATGAGGCATTTACTAAGGCTGTTTCATTTTTCATCCAGGATTGTCCACATACATCAGATGAATATGACTATGTGTGAATCTGGGAGAAGTTAGGTTCTACAGGGAATAGAAATATCTTTGAGAAGACAGTGGACCCATGAAATCATCTCTGGATAACCTCATTGGATTATTCCTATTTGGAAGAGGACAAGCTAAGTAAATTCGTAGTAGTACACAATGTTAACAAAAATTATCCAATACTTATAAAAAGGGAAGTATTTTTTCATTAACATGTTTCATTAACATGTACAGTAGTCTAGAACATTGTGAATAAAAAAATCATGCCCATGAGAATGATATGTGTGTACTGGAAAATTAAGGGGGTCAGTAATAGAAATATTTAACTAAGTAAACTGATTAATTTATTAAATATATTTATATTCTCATCTTCTTAGGTACATAATCCCTTCATTCTGGGTACTGTGTATCCAAGTTATAATGATGTACATATACAAGATGTTAGTCTTCTAAGCAAAGTAAACTGACCATGGATTGTATTCAAATAAATCAACCAAATACCTCAGGTATGTAGAAGTTTTCCCCTAGAATTTGTAAAAGACACATCATTTAAAAAGAAATCAAGCAATCTCTCTCAAAGTTGAAAGTTGCCAGATGTTAAACCCAGGATTTATTAGCTTCTTGGTATTCACTGATGACAGCGGAAATGATTTAGAGAAACAAATCTTATTCTACTACTCTTCGTGTTGAGACTATTCTTTCAAGAAAATGACTTTGTCCAAAAGCAGTGAGTATTCAGTTCTAAAGCGAGCTGAAAGAAGGAAGGGGTGAGATGACAGCAGTGCCAGTGTGGAGTTAGAACAATTGGGTATGTGCCCAGGAAATGAACACTCACCTCCCATGAAACCTGTGTGTGAATGTTCATAGCAGCTCTGCTCATAATAGTCAAAATACGGAAGCACCCTAGAACATCCTTTGGTTTTTCATACCAGTGCATGGTTAGGAAGAACTGCGGCACAGCCAGTAGCGGATCAAATACCTTTGAGGAATAAATGGGAATAAACCACATTTTAAGACCTGTTTTATATTTGTATAGCAGAATACCAGAGTGAGCAATTTATAATGAGCAGCGAATTATTTCTTACAGTTCTGGAGCCTGGGAAGTCTAAGTCAAGATGTTGATTTCTGGCAAAGGTCTTCTTGACATGTCAAGTCATGGTAGAAAACACCACATTTCATAAGAGTAAGGAGAGCAAGAGAGAGGCTGAAGAAGTGAAACAAAAAATCTCCAATAATGACACAAATACATTCATGGGGACAAAACCCTCATAACCAGAACACCTCTTAAAGGTCCCACCTCTTAAAATCATTCCAATGGCAATTTGATCTCAACATGAGCTTTGAATTATCCTGCATGTAAACAGTCAGCCTCCATGGGTTATATACTAGTAGGAAGATTATTATGTACATGGATATGTATTTTATTCTGTTTAAAAGTTTCAAGTTGATTGAGTCCTAAATTTAACACATTGCCAGCTTTGTTCTTCCTGTCTTGGTGAGATAGCTCACCTGAGTGATTTTAATTCCCTTGAAGCATGTGGCTGTGATAATAGTTTGATTTCTAATCCATAGCACACCGAACAATCTAATGGATTGTAATGTTTGCCCAGAACCTTGGCATGCCTCAAGGCACTACCAGCTCCAGAACCTCAATATATAAACTCAGCCCAGCTAAGGTCCAGCACAGACATGAATAAGAACATTGGGGAGAAATTTCTTCCACAAGTTACCAATGGCTGACAATTTTCTGTCTTTATGGTAGAGTAAGTTACGCTTTTCAATTACTATTCAAGGGCCGACAAAAGATGTAGGAACTATTCTAATCAATGTCACATGGGAAGTTTTTAAGAAAACAGAGATTTTAAAAGACAAAAACAATTTCTAAAAGTTTTTCTTTTTCTTTTTTTAATTTTCAAAGCAAAACCAAGGACATAAATGATACAGAATTTCAAAAAAATAGTAGGAAAGTAACACTAGTTAATATATTGCATACTGGTTTCTTAGAAGTAGTTGTTCAGGCTACAAGATTTAGACATAAAAATGATCAAACAATCAAATAATGAGATCACAAACTGCTTTTTTTCTGATGAACTGACATAGATTAGTGGTATAGTTATCTCTCTTGTATATATATATATATATATATACACATACATATGTATATACACATATATATGTGTATATATATATGTATATACACATATATATGTGTATATATATATATACATATACATATACACATATATATGTGTACCTATATACCTCTAATCTTTTCCTTCTTCCTTTTCTCCCTTCCCCATCCCAGTTGTTCTTTCCTTTTGAGCACTTTCTTTCCCTGTGTTCTAATGAAATAGAAGGCAGTGCTATTCAAAGTTTGTTCACTATTTTTAAAGAGTGCATGGAACTATTATAAAGGCAATTGACCTATTTATTATTTCTAATCTTTTCATTCCACGTCCACATATCCTCAAACATTTTCACTGTGGAACTACGAGCCCTGACCTGGCTGTACATGTGTTCAGGCTGTGTTAAACAAAGATCTGGTGTGTCCTGCAGGGTTCCTATAACACTGTGACCAAGCAACCCGTGGCAGCTAAAGGTGGGATCTATAAATCTGGAAGATTCTGACTTTGATCTCTTGGAACTCACTCGTCTTTTCTGGCAACTGAGCTCCTCTGATGTGCAGTAGCCACATGCAGAGGGTCATCTGAGGGAGAGCCTCAGTCAGGCCTTGGCTTCCAGTGCTGGTACAACCCAGTGGAATGCAGTCCTCTGCTGGGTCCTCTCAACGGAGCATGGAGAAGTACTGGTCGGACCAACCACAGAAGCACGGGGAAAATATCCAAGAGACCTGGTGGTTTTGTGTCACTCAGTTTTGTTATCATTTGCTATACTGTACCCAATAAATGAAACACAAGGCATCTTCTTGATTTTAGGAAGAGCAGATGTCATTGTTTGTTGCTTAAAATTATTGCCTTTCATTCTCATTCATATTCAGAGAGTTCTGTTGATGCTTTTCTTAAGAAATATAGCTTTTGATGATTCTCTGCTTAAACACACAAGACACGCCTTGCTGCTAGTAATAATACGACTGTATTATGACTTGCCTTGACTGATCCAGCTTGAGAAGGGGAATCAGGAATTGTGCTGCAGAATCAGAAAAGACTCAGTTCAGAGATGTAACACGGAGCAGGAAAGCCAGTGTCTACTTTGCCCTATGTATGCTGTCACAGCCTCCATGCATGACTCAATTGTGCTGGAATGGCACCTAAGAACACATTACACCTCTATTGTTTCAATACAGATTTTTGCTAAGTCACATTAACACACATGCTCACTCACAAATCAATGTGAAAAGTGTTGAACTCTTAGTTATTTCCCCAAACTTGTGGTCGAAAGTTGTTTTGAAGAGACGCAACATGAAAAAGGGAGCAGGCCATTTCTTAACACAGGTCAGATGCCACCCAACTCAAAGCGAAGACAAAGTGGTCTTACTGGGGGCTCCAAAAACCTTGGGATAGTGGAGTGATATGAGTACCCCTGCTTCTATTCAAAGGTCTCAAACTGAGCACTGTGGATTATTTTGAGCCATTAATAACCATAAACTGCTTGGAATAACCATGGCAACACCCCAGTAGCTAAGTACAGTACAATCATCTTGATTACCAGAGAATTAGCACAAAACAAATGTTTGTTCTTTCCTAAATAGATACATTGTTAGGATGATAACAGCTTCCTATTTATCCCAGGTTTGCTGTCACTCTGACTATCCCAAAGACAGGAATGCTTGTCTTTGCTGGGTGTTTGTTTCAGATTTCACATCTTCTGGACCAGGATAGTGCAGAGCAGAATGGGTGGTGGCTGACCTTTCATTTCTGTCCCCTCCTGCCTCAGTCTGATACACAAGCAAACAAAACACACACACATCGATCCATTGATCACTGTCTGGGTGCCACTAGGGGGGATGTTAACCTTTTAAAATATGTCTAGAGGCTTCAGATTCAAATGGCCGGTTCAAATTGTATGTTAATTGAAATCATATAATTTTGATTTCTTTGTCATCTACAATGTATGGGTCCCACATTCCATTTGTTCCTGGCATAGCTGATATATGGGGAGGCAGACACTGCAGCCAGCGAGCCACGGACACTGTGAATGCACTGCGTGTTCCTGACAAAGACATAGCCAGCCCAGGTGCCACAGAGGGTGGCAAGTGGAAGTCGCAGTCTATTCTCAGCCTGTCTGCTTGCTGGTGTTGCAAGTCATGAGGACAGCTGGCACTCCACTGTCCCCAAAACCCCCTTTCACAGTACCCAGCACCATGCTTGCACACGCGATTGAAGCAATTAGCTGTCGCGTGGCTGATATACCCTGCAGAGGACTGGTGGCTTGTCTGACACATCTGGGCACGGAAAGTAATTGAAACAGCTGCTTCCACCCATATGGCAGCAAAAGCTGGCCCGGCAAAGTCTGCTGCCTAGGCTGCACCAACCTCGGGCAAATTAGCCATCATTAATACCCGGATCTGACCAGCATACACAGAGCCACTAATCAAGACAGCTGGGGGGCAGGTGTGCCTAGGGAGAAGAGTCTCTTTAAGATTTCTAAATGGCATCCCAGGTTAGAAAATAAAACACACACACACACACACACACACACATGTGCTTGCGTGCACACAAACACACAAACACACACACTAGTCCTCTTTCTTCCCACCACTTTCATGATCCCGGCCTGACGCGGATGTGGAGGGGCTGTATCTGTCAGTGCTCTATGTTAGGAGATTGCTAAAAGAGCAGTGCTACTTTCGGGAAGTGTCACACTTCTGTATGCAAGCCCAGCATCCTGCAGTTATAAATAGCTGGTTGGATGGAAGGAGAGAACAGGGTGTTCTGCACCCTAGGGTGCCCTGGCTTGCCTGGATGCAGAGAGCCACAGTAATCAAGGCTCTGCTTTGAGGGGGTCAACCCCTCAAACCCTGACCAGGTGAGGTGTGTGGGCAGTGGCCTTTCCTTTGCTGGCTCTGGGAGAGGTCCAGTTTTCCTGTCTCCATTGAGATGGGCCTTCGATTTTGACATGGAATGTTAAGGTAAAAATGAACAGTGGTTGCCAGCAAACCGTGGTGACAGGTGAGAGAGTTTGTGTCCTCTGACAGGTAAAGTAGCTTTCTCTTCCCTGACACGGAGACTTACTGCAAGACAGAGAGTGCTCCAAAGGACTGTATTGACTCAACTTCCGCACCGTGGGATGGAGACAGAGGGTGTCTCATTTACACCCGAGAATGCTGTCTTTATTCAGATGGCTCATCATTATGCCTGACAACACCCCCATGTGTTAAAGAGGTGGTGCGGTGCATCTGGACAGTGGGTTGTGACGCGGATGTGTAATCCCAGAGGTGTCAGAGACTTGGCCTGAGTGACAAAGGTGTAAGCGTGGGGTGGCTCTGCTTCGTGTCCCTGCCACTAGTGCCTGTGGCCAGAGAAAAGGTTCAGTTCTTGGAGGAATTTATATAAAGGCCTACATTTGAGAAAGAAAATATAGCTGCTCTAATATTCATCCTGTTACTCTGGTTGCTGGTTTCATCTCAAGTTTAACAGAGTCATTCCCTTCAAAGACAGAAACTTGTGTCTCTACCTTGTAGGTCATGAGATGGCTAAGATGGAGTATAGATTTGATTGGCTTGGGAGGTCTCAGGAGGCTAGTACAGCACACTTCAGTCTGTATCGGGGTCATCTCTATGGAGTGTGACCTTGGAGTCTACATTTAGTCTTTTATTATCCTCTCTGGCACCTTGCATCTGCTTTGCTTTCCAGCCACCATGAACTGAGCATTTTTGATCCACTGCAACTTCCACCACAATGATTCTCTCTCGGAGGCAGCCCGCCATGGACCAAATCTCTTAAAGCTATGAGTTGGATTGAACCATTCCTCCTTTAAATTGTAGGTTTCAGGTGTTGTGTTCCAGAGAGGGGAAAGCTGACCAATACAGATCACTTGTGTTCCCTATTGCCATAACTGTGAATTGCTTCTGTTTGCTTCCTTGGAAAATGGTTTTACTTTACCTGCAATGTTGTTTACTTATGCTGACCTGTTCTATGTGATAACTAACATATGCTGAATAACAAGTAACATTTGCAACCTCAGACACTTTTGTTTCATTGATGGTTATACAATATTTGGTTTTACCAATCTTGAGCTCTTCGTGATGCTGATTACTGGGGCTTTTGCTTGCAAAGTAAAGGGAGAGAATGAAATCATTCCTTGTAAATAGAGCAAAATAGTACTTTTTTTGTCAGAACAGCTACTTTGAAGACATGGTTTAAAAAGATAGGATAGAAACATTTTCTTATGTTCTTCAAACCATTTCATTGGGACTACTATTATTTGGAATGTGTGATCTCTGACCAGCCTTCTTCTTTCTTCCATTCTCCTCACAGATATTCCTTTAAAGAGGTATTAGAGCCCAGTATACTTGTGTTTCCCTTATTTCATATTTTGCCATTTCAATTTGATTCCATTCTTTTTGTGTTTAATTATTACCCTTAAAAACATTGGTATTTAAAGAAAATAATTGGTGGTACATATTAATTTCTGCATTTTATAAACTTGTATGAAGGCTCTACTATGTGCCATGCCCTTTGGTATAGCCACTTGGAATATCATCAAAATATATCTTTGCCCTCATGGAACTTACAATCTAATGAAGGGAAGGAAAAAGAGAATTCAATAATTCAAACATGTATCACATGACCAATGGTGATGCTGGAAAAAGAATAAAACATGCAGGAGTTGAAAGTGGAGAGAAAAGAGTGGAGCTCCAAGTCCCTTTAAGATTTATGGTAACTAACGGTGAGATGTTTAATCCATGTTTGAGGATTTTAAAACATGACTACGTATTGTAGTCCTAAGCTCAGTGGGCATACACTGTCAAACTAGAAGATGAATTTCATAGAGCTGAGTCCTAAAAGTGACTGCACAGATAGTGTTTGGGATGTTTTTCTCAAGATGAAATATCTATTTTATTCCTTGCAGTGAAGCTTTGCAGCAAGTTATTGTGTAATCAATGGGATAAGTGGAGGAAAACAACTACCTGGGAATTGGGAGGGTTTTGATGGGCAGAATGACATGTTCTGACTAATATTTAACAATTCTAAGAATTGGAAGACAGAAGCAGAGGAAGGAAGGGACTGCTGTACTTTGGATATTAAATGTCACCCAAAGGCACATGTAGTTAAGACTAGGTTCCCAGGAGGGTGCTCTAGGGACGAGGTGGCAATTTCTGGGAGAATTTTAACTCATTGCCGGTATCCTCAAAGGGCAAGGTGGGACTCTGGCTCTTTTCCTATTCCTCTCTGTTGTTTACTGGCCACGAGCAATTTTGCTTTGCCTCTTGCTCTGTCACTGCCATTTCATACCCCCACCTTCCGGAATACTAAAAGCAGCAGATTTATTGACCATGGACTGGATCCTCTAAACCACTAGTCAAATGAAACCTTTGCTCTTTATAGATTGATTATCTTGGCAATATGTTGTGCTAGCGGAAATCTGATTCACAGACTCTTGAAACCAAAGTAAGAGACACCTGTTGCTTCAACCAGGTAGATCTAGGAGATAAGGGAGAATAAGACCTAAGCGCATACTGAAGTTAAAGCCAATAGATTGTCTGGGGGATTTGTACGTACTAGTAAAGACAAGAGCCAAGGCCCGTCCGATTTTGGAGTCGAGGTTACTGACACTTTGCTGTGTACCAGATTGTGTGTTAAGTGCTTAGCTCACTCATTTCCTCACCAGAGAGCAGTATGAGTCTGGCATGAAGATCTTCACCATTCTCTGTAGTGGAGGTAACTTTCCTTTTCATTTATGTCAGAGAATGAATGAGAAGACTAGGGTGGAGAGCTGCTACTGTATGACATTAGCATCTTAGAATTTTATCACTACTTTTTTTCAGGAGTCCAAGAAGGTCCAGAACTAAGCACACATTCTCAACTATGGCTGAGTTTGTAAGTCACCCTCTACCTTCTACATTCAATCATGCTTTAGTTTATAATCTCTGGTTAAAAATGATGAACTAGGACTTGCCTCATCAGCTCTTTGGTTCTTTATAAAACTAATATCCTAACTCCTCCTTAGTTCTTTTCCTCCACTTATCCCATTGATTATGCAGTAACCCCCTCCCATACCTCAAAGCTTCATTTGCGTGGGATAAAAATAGATATTTCATACTGAGATAAATATTCCATGCATTATCTTGATATTCAGTCTTAGGAATCAGCTCTATAAAATTCATTTTCTAGCTGTGACAGTGAGCTTAGGTGTATTTGTAGTCATGTTGCAAATCCTCAAACATGGACCAGGGTGTAGCTCGATGATAAAGTGCTTGCCTGGCATGTATGAAGTGCTGGATTTGCTCCCTAACTCTGAGGAAAAAGAAGCAAACAGAAATTCCCTAAATTGAAGGAATATTCTTCAGAGTTATTTGACATATTCATAAAGAGCCCACCTATTTGAGTTAAACTTCTTGCAGTTTTAGTTTTTAGTGTGTTGTGTTTGGGTAAATAACTTTACCTCTCTGTGTGTACATTTTCTCTTTCATAAAATGGAGATAAGTATGCACAACTGCTTGACAGAAGATACCTCCTAATTGATTGAGGATGAAACTCGTCGTCCTTCTCATCTACCCAAGCTTATTGTAGCTAAAAATGTACCTCACCACGGTGAGGTAGAACTGAAAACAAACTAGAGGTTCCCAGCATTGAGGCTGACTGACTCAATCACTTAGATGTTCTTTGCATCCAAATGCTGATGGTACCTTCTGCAAATATATTTTAAACAATTGTTAAACACGTGTTTTAAAATTATGGATTTATAAGCAATTGAGGGATCATGACTTTACATTGTGATTCAGAGTTTCTTACTGTTGTTTGAGTAAGAATTATAAAATACTTTCCCAGATGCAACTTTGTCATTTGTAGGGGTCACAGAAAGAGCACAGCTGGCAGGTCACATGCCACATATTTAAATATTTAAAAGATACTGGACTCCGGACTGGGCAGCTCATCTTTGAGGATGCGTGCTTCCTGCTAGACTCTGTTTGGGATGTGTGACCACTGGAATAAGACTGTAGGCATCTAGATAACAATGAGTCCATGCACTTCATGTTCCTCAAACAGAATGATTGTGGGTGTCAGGAGCATAGTAACAGGCATTGCTGAGGGGCAAGGAGAGAGTGTACTGAATCCAGACAGCTTCTGTGGTGAAATTTCTTGTAATAACAGGTCCAAACAGCTCACTGGATCCTATGGGACACAGATAACAGAAAGGAGAGTTTTTTCATGGAGATCCCATAGGAGTGCTATGTATTTGACATTGCTAGAAATGAATTGCAAATGACCTTTGGGGAAAACCTCACGGTACTCTCCCAACCCACCCACCAGACTTTCTGCTTTCTTTATATATAATTTCAGTTCCCTGGAATGGTTCTTTTAAAAATTAGGAAGCCATAGAGAAATGGAATTTGGATAGTAGAGGAGAAAGACAAGAAACTCACCCCACTCCTCTCGGACCTAGTATTTTCTTGGTTCTTCCATTTCTTCCTTAATAATTGATGATATTTTCATGGCTCCATCTGCAGAACAGACTGATGTGTTACTTACTTGGCATTGGTTTGATTCCCCAGAGAATTTTAGTTGTCTTCATGACAGAGACAAGAGCTAACTTCGTCACACTCAGCGCACTCAATCAAGAAGGACCTAATGTATATGACCGAGGGAAATGGACGCAGTTACCAAACTCCATGCTATTGGCAAAATAAAAGCAGCATTTCAGCTGCTTTTTTAAGGTCTTTGACAATCAAACCCCCTTCTCAGTCAGCCCTGGAGAATGGATTTTGCAGTGTGTGTGTGTATGTGTGTGTGTGTGTGTGTGTGTGTAATGACAGAATCTTCCTTATATTTATGTTAAGAGCCTTTATGCCAAGATAGAGTCTAGTCAGGAGTGGATTATAAGCAATATTATTTTCTCCTTTTAGTTTAATACTTGAGAAAAATTAATAAGGACCTCAACTGTGCTAAAAAGACTGACAAATTAGTTTTTCTTTTCTATTTTTGTCTTTTGTGCTAATATCTCTGGTTCCTTTTTTTTCCATAGCATTGTGATAAGTATGAGTAAGAAATCAATGCATAGGATAAAAAGACACAGTCCAGTTATTTCCTCTTTTGATTATTTGCATCTGCCTTCTATTATGAACCCTGTGAAAGGTGATCTTTATGAACACTTAAAAGAGGAGAGTCAGCATCTCAATGAAAAAGGGCCTTATATGCAGCACTGTATTCAGTATTATTTTGCAGATTTTCTCTATGGAAGCTGATAAGTAGGCAGCAGAGTTGGAAAATGAAATCCTCAATTGACTTCAGACTTAAAGTTTGTCTCAATTGCTGATGAATCATAATCAATCTTCTAATTACTTGAAAATGAAATCCAAATAAATATCAGATGTTTTAGCAACACATTTCTTCACCTGTTTCCGAGTGTATTTTTAACAGCCAGATAGGCTTCCCTAAACTGAAAATACTCACTTGTTATTGACAAAAGTATTTGAAGCCCAGATGTGGGAAATGGTGTTAAAAAAAATTCAGTGAATATAGCCATGAATTTGCTCTCCAAAACACAGTGTGTCCTTATTCAATTTGCTCAGGTTCAGGTCAGAATTGTGTTGCTTCTGGCCGCAGGTAGATATGAGAAATATAGAGAACAAAGGGCAGATACACAGTGATCTTTTCTGTCTCTTTTTTCCAGTGATATAAAAACTAATACCAACAGGAGCAGAAACAAATAAAATGTGTTTCTGATGGAACAAAGAGGTAATTTAGAATTGACTCCATCAGAATAATCACTAAACCAGTACTTCTTAAAGTGCTCTCTCAACTTTGTCTCTACTTTAGCAATAATCACTATTAAATATGCTCATAACAGATAGTATATCTATGTTCTCCATTATATCTTGTGACATAGAGTTAACTAAAATATTTTTTTCCTAGGCATAGATAATTGGAGGGAGAGAGAATCTCCACAAGTTAATATTATTTATAACAAATGTATATACGTCTTTAGGCCTAATGATTTTTATGGTTTGTCTCTTTCCTCCATAGACTCTGTGTACAAGTAAAAATATTAAATAAATCTGTATGCTTTCCTTTTGTTAATCATTCAGTTGAATTCTGAGGTCCCACCACAGAATTTAAGAAGGAAGAATTATTTCCTCCGTGTGACACATAATACCTCTATTAACTAGGGGATATGTGATCTATTATAATTAGTATATTACAGAAGCATATTTTAGGGTTAAATACTTGGAACTCCTTCAGGGAAAATACAAAAGAAGACTACATGTCTTAAAAATTACTCTGAAGAGTTTAGAGGAAGACATAGATATACACATACATACATACTGCTGATTCTCGTTATTGACGGTACTTGCATTCTATAGAGTCACAAAAAACACCAAACTGGTGAAAACATGATTGTTGCTCCTAGAAGAAAACATGGTTCATTTCCTTCTACCTTCAAGCCACAGTGGTCTCACAGCCAATCAATGGACAGCCACGCTTTATGTGTGCTTTTGTTTCAAAGCATCTTGTTTAATATCGAGTGGATTCATTATTATTGAATTTGCAATCAACACTTCCGTAGTTCAGTCCTGAATGAAACTGATCTAACACATGCTATTTTCTCCATATCTTAGTTACTTTGAGCAGTTCAGTGATGATTCCCCTAATCCTCTCAAGCCTGATAAGCAGTAGCAAAGAAAATAATACTGCAAAGTGTGCCTTTTGGTATGTAATTGCATGGGGAAATATAATTTCACGGAGTTGAATAACTCAGTAAATTACTTTTCTGCAGACCTGTAACATCTGGCTTTCCAATATTTATTTCACCATTTGTTAAGACAAACGAAAATTGTGGTGGGCATTTTTGGTTGCTTATCTGACTGATATTCCTGTGTATTTTGGATGACATTTGATCCTCCTCAAATCCAAGATGGTGAGTATTAATCAGTTACAATCTATGCCAATTCTATATCTCGAATTTGGTATTATTGGTATTATAATATGGTGTTTGCAGTGTAATTCTAGCAAAGGGAAGTAGTGTTGAGTCAATGTGGGAGATGATAGACCAAGGAAAGAACTGTCTTCCAGACATGCACATGCTGTGCAAAGATCTGAGCTTCAGCACCTCTCATCTACCTTAGTGGAAAATACCAAAGGATGAAACCCAATACCCTGAATATAGCAGGCAGCAGAAACCTGGGTCTTTGGCAATTTTTGCTTAGTTGCTCTATTAAGCAGCATTGAATTTTTCTCCTGGAATACATGTTTTAAGAGATAACAAATAACCTTAAATAACTATTCTCCATAGAATTTTTTACTTTCACCCAGTAGTACTCTGACTGATTCATGAATTTATTAGTGGAGACCCAAACTCAGGAGATGTGTGGTGGTGTGTTCCTAGGAACATTGTTTTGAAAAGCACCATGTGGATTTTTCTTTGGCAGCTTGGAGCTGGATTCCTGGTAATATTCATTAACTAATGTCAGTTCCAGGAAGAATGGATTTTGCACCCTGGCTTTAAGAAATAACACTTTAATCATCAATTGGCATGTCTGTTTTTCCTCTCCTCCTTACCTAAGTCTATCCCTGGCATTATAATTAGATGCTTGGGGATATGTGGCATTTTTGGAAAATTTTAGTCTCTGTCCTAGTTACTTTGTCATCATTGAGACACAATACCCAACAATGTTTGCATTCTGTTTCTCTGCACTCTTAGCTTACTAGTTCTCTGTATTCTTTTTTGCTCTGTTTCCTTGTTTTAATGATCTCATTCGTTATTCTTTGGCATCTGACATCCTATTCTATCCTAACTTGGTATTTCCTTGAACTTAATTCCAATATTCACCAATTGACTTCAGGAGGACATTTGTGACTTTTTATAGCTATTCTGAAATTATGTGATGTAAGCTATTTTTCTCAGATGCTGTATTTGAATGGAGAACAAATTGTAAGAATTGTGGTGTAGGCAATTCCTAGAGATTAGGACAATCTCAAATATATATGGCTTTTAGACTATTGCATTAGCTGTCCAGCTTTGAGGTAGTCACTTTAACCTCCTAGACAGTTAACTGTCTCTATTTACAGTGTTCTCAAGAGTTTTCATATGAATTTCACATTTAACTTTTACATGGAAATGGGAAAATTATAAACCCTATAGTATATTTTTTCCATTCCTCATAACAAAATGGAGTCTCATCAACGATCTGAGTCCTCAAGGACACAGAGATTCATGGAGTTCAGTGAGTAGGAAAGTCAAGTCTTATGAATTTTGCAATCTTTCCTGTTTCCAGATTATTCCTTGGAATGTCTAGGGGGTTATAAGGAGGCTCATTCACCTTACACATGTAGTGCTGAGACAACATCCAGGACTGAGGGGACCAAATATGTTCAAGCTTCCGAACTGACGTGGCTGATGAACACACCTTGTGGCGTGATACGAAGAGATAGAAAAAATTATTACCTGCATGTTTAATCTTCATAATAAGATATACCTGGTTTAAAGATAGTTTTCTAAGGCGATAAACTAGTAATGGTCATTGTATTTATCTTTTTATTACATTTTCTGGTGATAAAACTTAGAAATGAAGATGGTATATCTCTCTGAAGTGTTCAAACTCAATTTAAGATATAATTTTGGCCCAAGCAACACAGACTTCAGTTTTCCCAACTTAAATTTAATTTGTGGTTATTCTCAGGTGAGATGTCTTTACTGGAAGTGCTTTGTCTTTTACCATCTTTTGACTTAGGAATCCCAGATTGCACAACAGATCCAATGCAGCCTTGCTCAGTCCCTCCCCTCAGCTCATGCAGAGTCAGCTGTGCAGGTGATGGAGGTGCCTGGGATCTCCCCACTACTACACTCCCATTGCAGACATGGGTACTTTCCTGGCACTCCATTTCCTGCAGTTCCATCATGGACCATCTTTCTGCCCACAGTGTTGCGTGTTTCCATCCAGACAGCATCCAACTTTTACTGAGGAATGAGGGGCCTTAGCCTCATTTTTTCTGCAGATGTCTTAGCGATACAAAGTTCTCTCCCTGGCCTGATGTTCTCAGTTCTGTTTTTGCATTTGCATTTTCCGAGTTCCTGCCATTGCTCCCAGACTTGATGCTGATTTTGACTCACTAGTTTTAACCGTGTTATTATTCAGGACAAGACTATACTCACACTCTGGCTCTTCCCTTGATTATTGCTGTGAGACTTGGGTACTTCTAGCTGGTTCCCACCCACAGACTCCTGGACCTTCATTCATAATTAATAAGCTTTTCTTCTAGGGTGATAATGTTCTTATAGCTATTCATCTAGTCTCTCCCTTCCTCTTTTGCTACTTCCTCTTTTTTCTCTCGCTTTTAAACTTGTCTCTCTTAATGTGCATCATTTTCTTACAGGTGTGACACATAAAATATATATTTCAATCCCCAATACCAAAAAAATTATATATTTATATGAGTGTGCCTATGAGTGTACCTAAATTAATGTTAAGAATAAGTACTGAAAAGAATAATCATTTTAAAGCATAAATATAACTTTTACATGCCAGATTTTTGGATTGACATCTGTCTCCTTACTGCTCCCCACATGAACTCTTCAGGGCTACATAATATGACAACATCCTAATGAATGTTTATTGATTTGGATTGATAGCAAGGAGACATACAAATCAATGAAGCTTTGGCCAAATCATTTTTATTCTATTTTCCTCCTTATGGAACCAAACCTTTACAGTATAGAAATATATAATTCTGGAGAGATAAAATCTAATTAGAAGTTTTTAAAATGTCTGTAGCTGAGAGAAAAACAGTTATTTTGAGCATAACTGCTTTAGGTGGGAGGAAATGTGATGTAAATTGGGAAAGAGACAAGAACAAATTAAACTTGCATAAATAAACTGTACTTAGATTTAAGAAATATGCAAGTGAATCTTAGTGTGCTTGGATGATCTCATGTTAATTTTTATTTGGAGATCTACTTTTTAGTTTAGCAATTTAAAAGATCAATGAAATTATTCTTTGACACAAATGACATCTTATTCCATATCCAGTGTTTCATAATTTATTTGTTGAAACTTCAGATTTTCCCTTTACTTGGTATTGCCTTGCCTTTCTGACAGTATATTTTTAGTATTGGAATAGATATGCAGCTCTGTGTTAAAATACTGATATAAATTATATTTCAACATCATTTTCTAAACTAATATTGTATTTTAAAAATGTTCACTCAATCATCTTCCACAGCAAAAGAAAGGGACATATTTTTAAAGTAAGTCATAAGAATATTAAATGTGCCTTTCATTATAACACTTAAATTTCATGTTAAACAATTCAAAAGAATACTTTTTCTACTATCCTTCCCCCTCATGCAGCTCCTTATAATTCTCTTTGTGTATTTCTGCTCTGTCATTCTTACTATGCTAGCTTTTATTTCCATGTTTATTTCTGTGCAGTTTCAGGAGGGTTGGTGTAAATCCAGGTACTGTGTCTGCATTACATAGATCAAAATACAGGTATTTCTTTAAACTTCCACTGAGGACTTACCACACCTCATTGTCCAGATTTAGGACCCATTGCTACTCCTTGAGCCATCACTGACTGAAGGAAAATTACCCATGTTTAGTGTAGTAAATCGTAGCAGGCATTGAAATAAACATCTACTTTCCTCGAAATCTGCATTCAATGGTTACTTAACTGAGAGGTTTTGTTTTGTTTGCTTGGTTTTCTGTTTTTTATCTTGCAAACAAGTGGAAGAAATAAGCCTAGGTGGGTAAAGGAGTTTAGACAACAGTACTGTTTATTCTGACTCAGTTACACCTTGGAATAGCTCCTTAAAAGAAACTTTGGGTTTGATAACTAAATGGAAAGGGACACAGAATTGAGAATGTTGTATTTCTGGTCATTATTGTTTGGAGGGAAAAAATAAATTGCAATTAGCCAAGGGAGTAAGTGCGGTTCAGTAAAGTACAGAATGTTTTCCTCTCTGTAGAGGCAGGACAAGCTTACACTCCTAGCACTGATGTGTGGCAGCTTCTGGAACATTCCGGAGCATCCAAGCAGAGATGCTCATTGGACCTTAGTGTGTAAGGTTTTATTGGAACTCCAGTATGTAAGTGTGCTTAATAGCCAACTGGACTGACCTCAAGCTCCACCGTCCAGCTGGCTTCCCTTGTGTGAACAAAACTCTTACTATATGTCATGTTATCTTGTTTTTCCGATCTACTCAGTTCCTATGTTAAGACCATTGGATGTGGCCATACAAACCTTAAATCACATTTTTGGATTATTCAGTGTGACTCAGGCACCTCAAGAAAGGGAAGACACTTCATAATATCCTAAGGGCTTTAAAATTAGTTCTCAACAGTCAAGGGAAAGGACACACCTCTCCTAGTAAGGTTAAATTGTTTATTTACAAAACAGGACAAAAGAAAGTGCTTGTCATAAAGCCAATTTTGCTTAAAACCTATGGAACTTTAAGGGAGAAATTATAACATGCAAATAGGAGATTTTTCTTTTTCAAGTTGTCTAAAGATTTGATTATTGAAGGATTTAAGAATTATAAGAGTTAAGTCAATTCTATTTATGAAAAAAATTTCCAAGCTCTGTTTTAAAGAACCTACATATTCCAAGGTAAGGTGCTATAATATAGAAAAGTTATGGTTGATGTATTTGCAAGACGTTGGACTTTGTCATAGTTAAAGTCTGTGTACAACTGGACTCCATGGTTTAATATGTTGATAATCTGTCTCTGAACTTTTGGTTTGGAGATACTATTTTCTTAAGACTTACTGACAGTTCTAGAAGACTGTTTAGAATGAGACTTACCCACTAATATTTATCATGGTATAATTTATATTGTGAATTTTAATACTAATTTAGTATTTAATTTAGTGGACTCTTTAATATTAAAATAGTTTATTTTAATGAAAATACTTGTATTTTCCAAAACAAAATATTAATAGTTAACAATTACATATGTTTATATTTTTAAAAATTACTTAGTGTATGATACTATAGAAGTCAGCTTGATTCTCCTATCTGATTCTGCATGTCACCTGGTATATTGTTTCAATTGAAATACATACAGAAAATCTAGCCTCACACATATATGTAGTTAAGATAAACTATTTTAATATATTTAGAAGATAATTTTGGATTTTTATGGTAGTTTCTTAAAGATTACAGGCCACATAGGATATTAAAATGATATTAGTATGAATTTCATACTGTTACATTAAAGTATATTATTCTATCATGCACTTTAAATGCTTCTTTACCCATGTTGGGTTATGTAAAGTTGTGTTTTAGTTATTTGGAAACTACTAAACATCTAAAATGTAACAGCCAGGGTTTAGCTCAGTGGTGTAAGTGCCTGCTTGGCAAACGCGAGGTAGTCAGTTCGATCCCTGGCACACACACACACACACACACAAAGTAAAGATGTTTCATATAAAATAGAACTTGTACTTCTAAATGTCAACATATATGACCTTTAATTGTGGTATGTTAATTTGACTGGATCAAGAAATACCTAGCAGATTATTAACACATGGTTTTGTATGTATCTGCTTGGCTGTTGGGGACTGGATCCTGACAGTGTGTATATACATGGTCCATGGATCCTTTCCTTTCAAGAACTATTCACTCTCTACTTCCAACTTCCATCAACTAAGCAACTTTGCTTCCGACACCTCCCGCTATGATGTGTCTGTTTGGGAGCCACTTACCCATGGACTACATTCCCTGAAACTGTGAGACAAGCGAAACCTTTCCTCTTATGAACTGTGGGGGTCTGGTATTGTGTAACAGCAAGAGTAAAGCTGGGTAATACAGCAACAGTCTCATCCCAGAAGTGTTAAGTGTAAGAAAACTTTTAAGATCAAGATTCAAGTTGTTGGGGGTAAAGCTCAGGGGCAGAGAATTTGACTGCAAAATTCATATTGTTGTTGTTTATATTTAAAAAATACCCCCCCCAAATCTCCTATATTTAGAGGTGTGGATTCTGCAGTGTGATTGCACCATGGGATGTTATATTTATTAATGAATAAACCCATTGATAAGTTAAGTAGCTAAATTCAAAGGTACAGCATGATTGGAGATGAGTCCCTAGAGGAATTAAGTGGGTAAGTGTATTCTTGCCTCTCTCTCTCTCTCTCTCTCTCTCTCTCTCTCTCTCTCTGTGTGTGTGTGTGTGTGTGTGTGTGTGTGTGTCTGTCTTTGCTATGATGTGTGTAGTTTTCCTATGACTGGTTCTGCCATGTCCTTTCTGCTTTGGAACCAGCTAACTATGGACTGAATCCTTATAATCTAAGCCATAATAAATCTGTCATCTTTAAATTGTAAGTGTTGGGCATTGTGTCCCATTACCAGCAAAGTGACTTAAGGTTTAAATATTTTTAATTTTTTTGTTTTAGAAACCCTATAGTTTAACATAAGCACAATTGCACTATTTGTTGTTTTTGACATTTATATGTTCATTATCAAGAAAAAACTGTGCAATCTCCAGTTTGGATTAACTACAGTGTCATCATTTATGT
>PVJX010004995.1:9778-36498 GCA_004027295.1 Dolichotis patagonum
GCAGCAGCAACAGCCACAGCAGCCACCACAGCAACTGCCACAGCCACCACAGCTGCCACAGCCACCACAGCCACCACAGCCGCCACAGCCACCACAGCCGCCACAGCTGCCACAGCCGCCACAGCCGCCACAGCCACCACAACCTCCACAGCCACAGCAACCCATGGTGTCGGTAGAGAGGACGCAGGTGAGGGAGGAGAGAGGACTCAGGAGAGCAGAGGAGTCTGATGCTGCCTCCTCCTGGGGCCCTTAAGTACCAGCTCTGGGGAGAGGAGGCGGAAGGGCACATGACCACTTCCTCATTATGTTTCCAGTTCTGTAGGAAAACATCAGACTCCTCCTGTTTATTTGCCTACTACACACCTTTGTTCCATTCAATCACTGATTTTCAGTGTTGCTAAACTTACCTCAGTCCCGCCCCCAAAGGTGTTTAGCAAAGGACTTACCCTATTTTCAAATATAGCCGGCCTTAGCATAGGCGAGCCAGGGAAATGCATCTGCCTGTTGACATTTTCTTTTGCTCACTACATTTCCCAGACCTATTGTGTGCGTCTCTTGATACCTCTCCAGGGAAAATTCCAAAAGAACATTCAGCAACAGAAGACCTAACCTACAGGAAGTGGCTTCCAGCATTCACTATTTCCAGCACTGGTCTGGATGCCAGGGTCCGGAGAGGTCCCTGCCTTCCGGGTGGCAGCTGTGTTGGTTTCTCCTTCCCAGGGGAGCCCTGACCACAGTGACCTCATGGGGGAGTTATCAGAATCCCCTCTGGGGAAGTCCACAGCACACAGACCCATCTTTCACAGGCAACCTCCAGCCTCTACAGCAATGCTTCTTGCATGAGTCAGGTCAGTAGGGCCCAGTCTTGATGCTGGAGCTGCTATGAGGCAGCCTCAAGGTGAGGCTTCGCCCGCCCCAGAAAGCTCCACTGTCACTCCAGAGACTCCCACCCCTGATGTCTGGTTCTGCAGGGTTACTTGGGGCTCGCGAAGATAATGACCTGCAGAAGGGAAATAAGCACGCTTCCCACAACCGATGTGGTAAAAGCCCAGTTCCATCGGATGCTGAAGTACTAACAGAAAAGATCCCAGTAGGTTCAAGAAATAATCTAACGCCCAACAGGCTTCTGGACTCTGGCTTCAGACTCTGGCTTCAAAGGTTTTCCTTGGCCATCTGCTCTTACACGAGAATTCTAAAATATAAATGGATGAATAAAATAGAGGAGAGATGACAGGCAACTAGAAGGTAGGCTTTTGAAGATGGGGGAGGGGATCAGAGGGAGGGAAGAGCCTAAAGATGACCAAGATATGTTCTATGTGTGCTCCTGCTTCCCTAATGAACTTCACTCGGCCTTATTACTAACTACACTAAAAAACAAAGTCGATTAAAGACGCCAAATAGCTCTCGTTATGTGGCCCTGTAGATACTTACTGCATTGGAAATTAACAACATATTTAAAAATTATCAGTTGATTGTAAGATAACCATATAAGCCTGCTACACACATAAATATCTTTTTCAAAAAAGCAACAACACAAGTCAGTGAGTACAGTGGCACCGTCTGATGTTTCTGCAAATCTCTTGCATGTCTGGCTGATCAAAAGTGGCTGGAGTCTCGTATCTGCTTCTGCGACAGGTGTGGGACCTGATGCTCTTTGGGTTGGAGTGCATGAAGAAAGCTCAGCCTCCCGTGGACACGGAGTAGGAAGATGGGGTATCATACCATCCTCAGTGACTCCAGCATTCTTCAACACTACAAGTTGTCTAAGAATTCCCAGTTACTGAGAAAATGTTGGTCTTCGAAGCAACAAGTTACTTTAAAATGCTCCTTATTAGAGACTTGCACGTCACCAAGTTCCAATCCCTACTCTGTGGCAAGTGTGTGGTATTGTGGGAGCTTAATGCTACTTAATGAAACATTGGTGCTTGTGTATTTTGAAAGCTACAACAAACTGCAGCTCAAGGTGACAACACTGGCCTAGCACAAGGTTTGGGTCCAAAAGAGAGGAAGGAGAGGAGAGAAAGGAAGGGAACTACTCCATCCTGCTGTTTTGTAGTGCTCCGCATTTTGTTCCTACTCAAGAGTTCAGACTCACCAGTGGGTGTTAAACCCCTGCAGCTGACCTCAGTGAACTCCGTGGGCTTGCTGGGCCCTTCTTGATGGCATTAAAACCTCTAACCTCTAAGATGACATTCCTTCCTTCAAGTAAGGAATCTTCTGCTAGTCTCAATCCCCTATTTTGTCTCTCCTCTCTATCTCAGCCATATATGCGGGAGGCATTGTCCAAAAAGGTTCTCTTTAGATGACAGGAATGAGAAAGGTGACATGTAAAACTACGGACTGGGTCTGAAAGCATGAACGTGGGAAAGGGCAATCAGCCCAGCAGGTCTATGATGATACACAGCAAAGTGTGTGGTTCAGCTTCCAGAGATATCACTTAGACACCCACATGCAGAAGAATGAAACTAGAGCCCTCTGGTCTCACCAGTTACAAAAATCAGCTCAGAATGATTAAAGACTTAAATGTAAGGCCTGAAACTATGAAACTACTAGAAGAAAATATGCAAAAAATGCTTCTTAAGACATTGGTATTTTAGGGGCAATGGTTCAGTATTTTTTTTAAAGACAAATTTATAAAAGTTTCCTAGAATTTTTAATAGAATTGGACTGGATGTATTACAATGACGTTTTGTTTTTTGTTTTGTTTTGTTTTGTTTTGTTTTTTAAGACAGTCTCGCTGTGCAGTTCAGGCTGGCATCAAACTCACTATGTACCCTAGGCTGGTCGCAAACTCACGGCGCTCCCCCTGCCTCAGCCTCCACGTGCTAGGATCACAGGTGTTCACCACTATGCCCAGTAATAAATGTATACATAATTTTAGGAAGAACTGACACCTTTTAGACATTGAGACCTCCCATCCACAAATCAATGGAGTAAGTCTAGTATATTTCACCGTTTATCTCTTTTTATGTTCCTCAATACAATAATTTTCTCCATAAACATTTTGCATGTTTTTAGATTTACAAATGTGTATTGTTTGCCATTGTGAATGGTTTATTTTTGGGGTTTTGTTTGTTTGTTTTGGCTTGGTTTGGTTTTTGGTACCAGGGATCTAACTCACGACCTCATGCTTGCCAGGCAGGCACTTATGCAGCTGAGCTAAATCCCTGGCCCCTATGGTTTATTTTTTGTTTTCTATTTGATAGATGAAATTCTCTTTATTGTTAAATACTGATTTTCAAGACTTTTTCTCTTCCAGAACCTGTTATCTCTATTAATATGAATTTCCCAAATTAAGACATAATATGCATATCATGTATATACCGAAATCACTGTTTTTTAAGTGGTGATTGAAGATAATGTACAGAAAGTGAATAAACGTAGAATAAAGGACGAGAACTCGGGTTTGTCACCTTTTCCCAGGAGGCAGCTCTGACCTATGAAGGACGAGGCAGTGGAGTCTCTTTCTAGGTTGCTGACCACTGATGGAGGGACCGTCCTCTCAGGCAGAGATGCACTGGAAAGGCAGTGCCCTCCTCAGCTTTTCAGCCAGGTCTGCTGCCATTGCTGAAGCAGAAGTGAGTTTCTGTAAAACTGATCTAACAATCATATGAGGCCCCACAAGGAGGCAGCTGACAGGAAATACCTGGCTGCCACAGACTCAGCCAAAACAAAAAGGAGGAAGTGACTTCCCAGTGAACCAAGGCAGCCGGTATTTAAGGGCCTCTGCAGGAGGCAGCCTCAGACTCCTCTGCTCTCCTGAGTCCTCTCTCCTCCCTCACCTGCGTCCTCGCCTCACCTGAGTCCTCTCTACTGACACCATGGGTTGCTGTGGCTGTGGAGGCTGTGGCAGCTGTGGCAGCTGTGGCGGCTGTGGCAGCTGTGGCAGCTGCGGTGGCTGTGGCGGCTGCGGTGGCTGCAACAGCTGCACCACCTGCAGATGCTACCGGGTCGGCTGCTGCTCTGGCTGCTGCCCCTGCTGCCGTGGCTGCTGTGGGGGCTGCTGCAGCACCCCTGTGGTCGTCTGCTGCCGCCGCACCTGCTGTGGCTCCTGTGGCTGTGGCTCCTGTGGCTGTGGCTCCTGTGGCTGCAGCTGCGGGAAGGGTTGCTGCCAGCAGAAGTGCTGCTGCCAGAAGCAGTGCTGCTGCTAGTGGGCCGCCTGTCGTGCAGCACCATTCACTTAGACGCCCTCACACACTGGTGAGTCTTATTCATCCCTCCCCACTCCCTGTCAAAGACCTAGAGGCCACGAGAGCTGTAGATTTGATCCTCTTCTCTCTGTCACATCACACATCCATCTTCTCTAAATACTGGTAGATATTGATAGATGTTGGCATGAACAACGTGAACTAAACTACATGTTTAACAAACAGAAAGTGGAATCATAACCAGTAATTCTAGGTTTCCCTGAAATTCTTTGGCCTGTGCTTCTGTTCACTGTGCATCGCATTAATCCTGCTTCTACCCTGTTCTTACCTCTGACACTCTTGGAATCTTGAAAATCAAATGCATAGAATGTACCAAAAGCTAAAGGTCAAAGGTCTCTTTTATACTTTTATGTATTGTCTTGCTATGTTCTACAAATTCTTCCAAGTTAAATAAAGAAGTTCTTTTTGGAAAAAAAATGTCCTCTTGTCAGACTCATTTATTTTATGATCAAAATTACAAAAGATGCATTAAGGGTCTCAGAGCAAAACCACTGCTCATACATACCAATAAGGTTAACAGCAGACTTATTGATCCAAGTTTAATTTCCCTGTCCCGATGTTTAGGATATTCATTTCTTTGCATTCAATAGAAATGTTATTATTTATTTCAAAGTGCCTACACCTCAAAACTGGACGCAGCTTGAGACTTAATGCTAAGTGAAATAAATCAGGCCCAGAAGGTTAAATATTGCATGGTGTCTTTCAGATGAGAAACTCAAAATTTAAGTAATTTAAAGAGCAAAATAAGTGATAGGAATGAGGAAGGTAGACCTTATACAAATGAAAAGGAGATCCAAGGATAGAAGAATGGAAAGAAAAGAGGGAAAGAGGAAGTAAAAAGAACTGATGGATTTGTACCAACTCCTGACAACAAACATATTCAATATAGTTATATTTCCCTAGCATTTAGTAATAAAAAATGTTTGAAGTACTTACATCTCGACTCCACTCATTGAATAGGGCCAAAGGAACTAAAATCCAATTTAGGTTGCACTGCTCCAGCAAAACAGCAGATACTGTATCCCAAATCAGCCTAACTCATCCCAGGAAAGGCCAATTTTAAGACTAATGTATTATGGTTTAAAACTGCCTTATTTATTCACATTTCTAATCCCAGTTAGAAGTGTATGACCTCAGGTACAGAATGCTTATCACAGAGTAGTTTTTGAAAAAGACAGTGACTAAGTCAGCAAGCAGGTACAGTATCTGGTTTTCAAATGACCGGCTCCACGTGGATGGGGTCAGGGACGCATTAAGAACCAGTGTTGTCAAAGTCACCGATCTCAGTTTAAGACCACACATGGAGATCTAAGTCCCAATGGTTTTGTTTTTACTCTAGCATCAGTCTCACAAATAATGATAAAGATTTAGTTTTATATTTGCTAGTTTTTGAGCATGACACTCCGTCTCTTTCCCATAAGAAAAACAGGGAAAGTCAAAGTATAAGATGACTGTAAGATGGTGACCAAACGCTGCCAGGTGCAAGAGGATGAGGGTGTCTTAAGTCTCAGTGAAATCTGGGAACAATAACTGAGTTGACACCTAGGCCAAGAGCATGTAAGCTGAGCACCTGACGGTCCCAGCCCCGGGAAGATGCTCCTCATGTAACTTTGCAGCCAGACCACAAGTCACACGGTCTAGCTGAAGGTTTCCATGACTACAGCGCTGGATCTGGAAGGAATTCATCTATACTAGTTTGTGGCATAAGCTACATTTTTTAAAAACTTGGTCATTTACCTTTAGGAAGGAGAAATTCTAAATCATTTAGTTCAGAGCATGTCCTACCTTTGCTAGAAGGACTCTAGGTATAGACGATCAACTCACTTCACCACAAGCCCATCCTCATGCACTAAAACACTGGCACTTGTTTACATACACAACCGAATCCTGCCCTGCTCTGGTGTTGCCCTGTGTCCACTGCAGACCCAAGCGCAGCGTGTAGGAGGACAATGCTAGGTAGACAGCACTCTCGAGATACAAGGATGGCCTTCAGCCTTTTGTTTTTTCCTTAGTATCCAACAGCCCTGATGCTTCGGTTTGGTTTGGTTTGGTTTGGTTTTTGGTTTTTTAGTGGCATGAGTCATAGACCAGATCTGTACAGTTTAAATGCAGTTCCTGGGATGAGCAGCCAGCATTGCTGAAAGCTTGTTAGAAATCAGTCTCAAAGATCCCAGGTGGGTTCAGTTTTTTAATTCCAGACACATAAAAGAGCCAGAAATAGCTACTAATGTCAGACATCACGTGGTCACATCAACCACAAAGTCTGTCTCTAGAAACCTTGCCTCCTCTTTCCCAACCTACACCAACTCATGAAGAACCCCAGGTACACATTACAGGCACTTACGGGGCGGAGCTGCTCTAACCCTGACCAGGGAAAGCTGCCAGAAATTCAGGCTTTGAGTGTTCTTTGGAAAATTGCCATCCCAAAACTAATGATGTTCCTAGTGACTTATATTTGTAAGGCAGTATCTTTCGTCTGAGGACAGGTGGCCGAAGGCAAGGGCAGGTGTGTGTGTGTGTGCACAAAATGTAGAAACAACTTTAAAACAGTATCACTTACAATTGCTCCCTGAAACTAAAATGCTTAAGTACAAACCTATCAAAATGTATAGTATCTGAATTCTGAGAATTACATAATGCAAATGAAAGACATCAAAGACCTAAAGAATGTGGAAATGTATCAGGCTTATTAATTGGAAGACTAGATAATGTGAAGATGCCCATTCTCTTCACATTAGTAAACCTATAGGTTTACTATAATTCTAAATGCCAAGAAAAATTACTCTTTAGACATTGACAAATACATTCTAAACTTTGGAGTACTCTGTAATAACTAAAGCCATTTTTTAAAACAAAGAATAAAGTAAGAGTAATACACATGAAGTGATCAAGACTCTGTATAAGGGAAGAGAGAAAAGCATAGAGATCAAGGGAACAGAATGAAGACTGGAAACACTAGACCAGTACACAGATATCCACTTGATTTTTCATAAAGAAACATAAACAAATTACTGGAGGAAGAATAGTCCTTCCATAACACATGATATTGGTGAAACTGGACATCCATAGGCATCCTCCTCAAAAAAAGAAAAAAAGAAAATCAACTCAACTTCACACCTTACACAAAATTAAATCAGAATCGATCCTGGATCTAAATGAAAAAAAGCACATAACTGTAAATATTTTTGGGAAAAAAGCAAAGGAGAAAATATTTGAGACCTAAAACTAGATGAAGAATTCTTAGGCTTGACATGAAAAGCAAGAACTGGAAAAATTGTTAAATTGGATTTCATCAAAATTAAAAATGTGGCCATGTTGGAACTTAAAGAGTGCTGAGCAAACCAGCAACCAGCCTGCCGCCCTGGTAAGTGGCTATGGTCTGGCAAGCCGCAGCCACCTCAGGGTAAGAAGCAAGAAGCAACAGCATTTCCTGAGATCTGCGCCATGTTGGAACTTAGGGCGCTGAGCCAACCAGCAACCAGCCTGCCGCCCTGAACTTTGGAAATGTAATCGTCAATTCATCAGAAATAGCAGGTGAATGTGGCAGACTTTCGGCAGCCTGAGGGAGAGAGACCCTGGCGCCTTGGGACCTGCACCATGCGGTTGACTCAGGGTGCCGGGAGAACAAGGAGCTCCTCCCCTCTCTGGGGGGCAGCTGTGAGTGTGGCAGACTTTCAGCAGCCCGAAGGAGAAAGACCCTGGCGCCTCGGGACCTGCACCAACCATGTGGTTGACCCTGGGTACCGGGAGAACAAGGAGCTCCTCCCCTCTCTGGTGGGCGGCTGTGAGCGTGCTGGTCCGAGGGCTGAGAATCAAACATCTCATGTTTCCTGTCCTCCATCCCATGTCTTCCCCTCCCCCCGCTTAACAAGTGGGAGCCAGTGAACTACAGATCTTGTGAAAAGATTGGCTATGTTATTTAGTATGAACTCCCCATATGCAAAGATATGGACACCATTTGGAAGAAAACAAAGAGACAACATGACAGATAGTGAAGATCTCTGGTTGTCTAGCTTTGAAATTTATGCTTTCTTATGTCCTGTTCTGTTTTGTTGTTTAATTTTACCCCCTTTAGATGCCATGTTGGAACTTAGGGCGCCGAGCCAACCAGCAACTAGCCTGCCGCCCTGGTAGACTATGGTCTGGCAAGCCACGGCCACCCCAGGGCGGGGAAACAAGAAGCAAGAGCGTTTCCTGAGATCCGCGCCATGTTGGAACTTAGGGCGCTGAGCCAACCAGCAACCAGCCTGCTGCCTACTGTGGCGCGGGCTTAGAATCAAACATAGCACATCCCCCCCCCCATTAACAATTGGGATCCAGGGACCTGGGTACCTCTTGGGAGGTAACCATATTTGGTACAGCAAGTGGGGGGAGTTTCCTTCTACTATCTCTGAAGGCAGATATTTGTATCGCCGTTTTGCTTTGTCCTGATTAATGGTGTTGCTCTATTCAATACTCTGTGTTGATGTGTTCTATAATGTTGTGTATTTCTTTGATTTTGCTGTACCTAGTAGAAGAACAACTATTGTGAAGACAACGAGATATACAGTGTTGCCTATTACTGTTGTCCTGGTGACCTGCTGTGATGTTCTGTGCCAATTTCATTGCACTGTCTCAATTGGCTTTATTCCATCCTGTTTTGTTGTATATTACTACCCCCAAGTTAATAAAAATTAAAAAAAATTTTACCCCCTTTAAAATAAAAAAAATTAAAAATGTTTGCTTTATGAAAAGACTCAAGGGCCGGGCATGGTCGTGCATGCGTATAATCTTGGCACTTGGTAGGCTGAGATAAGATTTCCACGAATTTGAGGCCACCCCAGGCTACATATACAAGTTCAAGATCAGCCAGCACTACATAGCAAGATTCTGTCTCAAAAAAATGAAAAAAAGGAGAGAGAGAGAGAAAGACTCCATTGAAAAGATAAGAAGACAAGCTATAGGCTGCGAGAAAGTATTTACAAATCATATACTCAACAAAGGATTTATAGAGAACACATAAAGAACTCTCAAAGCCAGCAGTTAGAAAACAATCAACTAGAAAATGGCTGAGAGACACAGTGATTTCACAAAGGTGATATACAGAACACAAATTAGCACATGAAAAAGATTCTCAGCCTCATTAGCTATTACGGAAATGCAAATTAAAACGGCAGTGAAATATTACTATGCATCTATCAGAATAGCTAAGATAAAAAAATGATGATGCCAAAGGCTGACACGGATGCCAAGGAACTGCTCACTCACACAAGGTTACAGGGAAGCAACAGCACAAAGGCCATCCTGGAAGAGTACACCAGAGCTTCTCCCAAAATCATGTGTCTATTCACCATACAGCCCGGGAACTGCACTTCTGAACATTTATCTTACAGAAATGAAAGAACTCATGCTCGTACAAAAACCTACACATGAATTCAGAAGAGTCTAAGACCGGAAGCAGGGCAGGTGTTGACCAGTGGATGAATGGATGAACAAACTGGTACATCCGGGAGAGCCACTCAGCCATAGAAACGAGGAGTCCTGGCGCCCGTGAAGCCTGGAGGAGCTCGAGGGAGCTGGGCTGAATGAAAAGCAAACCAGTC
Organism: Dolichotis patagonum; assembly: GCA_004027295.1. Taxonomy (NCBI): domain Eukaryota; kingdom Metazoa; phylum Chordata; class Mammalia; order Rodentia; family Caviidae; genus Dolichotis; species Dolichotis patagonum. Next base: position 19,569 of record PVJX010004995.1, read on the forward strand.
TCAAAAGGATGCATGCTACCTATTGCATTCTAACCTTCCTGAAATGACAAAACTACAGTACTGCAGGAGAGATCCACGTCACTAGAGATTGGAGAGGGGAGATGAGCGGCACGAGGGGGCTTTGTGACAAACTGTACCTTGACTGTGGTAGAGCACTCACAAATCCTCACATGATAAGACCGCAGTGGTAGAAAGATACACAGGTGAGCACACAAAACCCGGCACAATTTGCATAGTCACCTCAGCTGTGATATTGTACTGTAGTTATAAAAGATGTTACCACTTGGGGAAGGCGTGAAAGGGTGGAAAGTGCTTTTTTTTTTTTTTTTTTCGGTACCGGGGATCAAACTCACAACCTTGCACTTGCCAGGCAGGTGCTTAAGCCACTGAGCTAAAAATTGAACATGAGTCGATACCACCTCAAAATAAAAAGTTTTAAAAATACACTTAGAAAAACTTCGAGGAAGGTGGGGACATGAACATGGCATCCAGGCAGAGGGATAAGGGTTACATACCTGCCCCTCTCTGAGCACCCCTGGCTCACTTCAGCTCTGACTATAAACAAGTGATAATTCTCAGATTCGCTTCATTGTGTGGAGTGTCTTCAGTCCCCTTCTTCCTCGTGTGGTCAATCTCTGGAACTAGCCAGTCTCTTCCCTGAACAATTAACCACCTGGCTACTGCTCTTCCTACTTCTCTCACTCCTAAATTTCATTTTCCACTTGGCACCTAAGGTTTGGGCCACAGCACATCCACTGATGGCTCCTCTGTACTTTGGATCCACTGTCACCTCTTCTCCGCATGCAAGGCCCTGCGTGCTCCAGATCCTGCCCACTGGCCAACCCTACCTGCCCACCAAACTTTCCCTCTGTCCACTGCTCAAACACATAAAGCTTTAATATCTCTGCCCTGGCTCTTTTCTCTGCCTGGAATAATTTTTCCAGATGTTTGCATGGTTAACTTCTAAATCATGCAGATCTAAAATTAAGTATCTCTAAGGGCCATTTATCTCGGCTGTTCAATCTGCAGTCAGCCTCAGGCCAGGTCAGGTTACAGGACCCAGGTTAGGTTACAAGCTAATTACAGGACCCTTGACTTACCAACTTAATTCATTCTCGAGCACTGATTATAACTCAAGTGGGTTGTAAGTCAAGACTTTTTCCCGTAAGAAATAATGGAAATACCCACAATGCATTCCTAACCTCCCAAAGTACCCCTTAACCTTTTCATCATAAAAAGTTGTATTATGTGTGCATAATTTACATGAAACACCAATAATTTTCCTAAAGTATTTACCAAAGTTATAAAATATTTCTAGCTTACCAGAAACAAGGTTATACTGTACTGGCTATTCAGGTTGACACTTTGGCTTGCAGGAAGGGAGCACGACATGGAAGGTGGTTAGTGTTTGGAAGGAGAGTCACCTTCCATAAGGACGTCCGGAACCAGGCTCTCTGGCGCCCTCTTTCCTCGGCCGAGTCTGTAGCCCACTAGGGCCAGCTCTATGCTCACTAGGCCTCAACGTTTAAAAACTAAGGTTATCTGTTTGTCTCTTCCTTAACACTGTTCTTTTCTATTGTGATTGCTCTCATTACCTTCCCTTTCTTCTTTTCTAGCTTTTGGGAGGCCATTTTGATAGTAGTAATCATAGCAATTATATAAAGCACGGACCGAAATCACATACACAAACACACACGTTGGCTCAGACTGCTTAGCTTTCTGGCAACAGGTGTCTGTTTACAACCACACAAGCGGCCAGTGTTTACCTGTAACTCAACAGTTTGGTTATAAATTAAGCCTAAAATTCTGGTCGCAACCTCAGTTGTTCGTATGTGAGGCCGACAGTAACTCGAGGGTGCGTGTACTTGTTACCGTGCTGAGACTCAACAGTCCGCTGGCCCCACTCCTGTCCTCCCCCGTCCCGTGAAGTGGAACCCGACCTGCCTACCCACCTCCTCAACGCTGCGTTTGCTCGGGGCGCCTGCAGCCTGGCCTGTGAATGCTTACTGGATGAATAAAGCAAAGTACTGAGAGGCACGCTCCCTTTCACTCTGCCCCTCCAGATCAGGAAGGCACTGACGCTAGGACATGTGCGCTTACAAGCGCTGCACGAGGGCAGGGACCACGTGGCTGTGGTCTTGAATTGCCAGGTCCTTTCCCAGTAGATGGCACCAATTAAAATTTGATGAGAGAATGACTTCATCCTCTCTCTAGGGTGACACCAGGTGGTTACGTCACCTATGGTCCATTTCAAGCTGTTTACAAGGCCAGCGATGATGAGCGCTGGACAGCGTCTTACATGAGGGATATGAGTCAGAGCCCGAAGGCCTCAGTAGGTAGGCAGCTGGGCTGTGTTGCTAAGCTTCCAGTGGGAGATGCATTCACAGAGAACTTGCAAAACAAAGTGGCAAAGCTACAAACCAAAGGAGATATTTGGAGTTAAATATTTAAACAGCACACTATCCGAAATAGCAAGTAAAAGTCTTATAAAACAATCTATGAATCTCATTCCTAATGAAATAAATCATTTTTAAAAAAAGATGGGGCCAAGTGACCTCTGGGTTCACCAAGGTTCTGGAGGTCAATGGAGTAGGTAACAGAAATTCAAAGAATCAAAAGCAGACATTTGTTTTTTAATCTCTGCTATTAAAGAAATGCTGGTACTCTTAAAAATACCAATTTACCTAGTGTTTTTTGTTACTGTAACTTGGTTGCTTGTTTTTTTAAAGAGACAAACAAAAGCAAATATGAGTTACAAAACCTAATAGCAAAAAAAAAAAAAAAAACAGGCCAAATAGTTGGATAATAAAATCTTTGCAGTGACGAACCCAAAACCCAAAGCAGATGCTTCATAACACCCTCTGCCTGTCGCAATAGGTTTTCAATAGTTCAGAAACAGACTCGAGTCTGCTTGTGCAGACCCAGCCTGAATGTGTGGCAAATGTCCAGGTGGTGCCCAGGCTGGAACTGCCCTAACAGCTGCACTCACCCCAAGGGCCAGCGCCTTCGTTCAGCCACCAGTCTCTGATCCCGGGGCAGAAAGCCTTGCCGGCAGGACCAAAGCAAAAACCAAGAGAGATACACCAGTTTCCAGGGACCTGAGGTCTTCAAAACGGCGTCTGATTATTTTTCAAGGAGGATGTTAATGGACACTCTTTTCTCTTTGAGCTATTCTGACAGACCACCACAAAGAATTAGGAACTAAAAGCTATTGAAGGGAACACGAAACAGGTGTCTGGGCAACATCGCTAACCTGGGAGGTAGGACCAAAATCTTCAGACAGTTGTGCAGGAGAGCCCAAGGCTGTGGGGCTTCACCCAGAGATCACCAGCTTGTGTTTGCTCATAGGACTGTGGGAATACTGTGTGGGAGATAAAATTACCACCGGCAGCTGCAAGAAATCTCTGGAACTTGGGCCTGAACTTTGTAATGCTGATGGACGAGGATGGGTCAGAAGTTACGTGTGAGATGGGTGACTTATTTCACCATTTGCTGCCTTCTTACTTGGAGTTGATGGCTTGGAACAAGCGTCACATAGACGGGAGACAGTGTGGCCCAGCTTGGCCCATATCCAGTGTGACTGGCTTCAGAATAGCCACATCTCCCTGTAAGTAATTTTGTCCTTGTAAATACTGAGGCCAGACTCCCAAGGGTTCATTCTAGTTTCCAATTTCTTACTAAGTTCACTGATAATAATGATCTAACTAAACAACCTGTATCTTAGATACATATCCAAGGACTTACTGACACATCTAACTTGGTCTAGAGTGAAGACTTCATTTTTATTAAAACTTCATACACATAACTAATACAGGAAGTGATTCAGTGAAAATATTTCCATGGAGAAAGGTCGAGCGGATTAATTCTAAAAATGTAATTTTAATTAAAGCAGGCCCAAACCTTACTTACAAGTAGTCTAAACCTAAAAGAAATTTAGACTCTGAGCAAAGAAAACCTTGAAAGCAAAGCCTGTATTAGTAACTAGGAATAGAGGGAAAGCCAATATTCAGGGAGACTTTCAGGAAAGGAGCTGGGATTTGACTCCAGGTGAGAAAGATTCTTCAGTCCAGTCTCTTTAGTTACCGTATTGGAAATATCTGCTGAGCCCAGACTCACCTGGTGCTGGATGAACCAGAGAGGATGGAATGGGGATGACTAGATTCCTCCGAGTAGCTTAACCAGAAATTACTGCACTGTTCACTCTTGAACTTTTAAAACCAAACTGGTATTTCAGAGCAGTTTTCAGTTTACACACACACAAAAATTGAACAGAAGATACCAAGAGTTCCCGTATACTCTCTGTCCCTTTGTACACAGGAGACAAAGCTTTCCTTTGTAACTCCTGCCCCTATGCACACAGTGCCTCCTGTACTACCAACATTCTCTGTATAAGTGGTACATGTTAAAACCAACACGTCTACCCTGACGTTAAAGATTATCACCCGAAGTTCAGTTTACCTGAGGTCTATCCCTGGACTGTACGTTCTATATGTTTGGACATGTATTCAGTTCAGTGCCACAGTAGTTTCACTGCTCTAAAAATCTTTTCCTCCATTTATCCCGCCCTCCCTCCAAACCCTGGCACAACCACTAATCCTTTTGCGGTTACACCAAATGTTTCTCTTCTTTCTTGAGATTCTTTGGGCTTCTTAGACTCATGGATTTAAGGTTTTTTGCAAACTTTTAATCACAATTTCAAACTTTTTTTTTTTTTTTTTTTGGTTTTCCCTTCCCCTTCTAGAACTCAATTATTCATAATTAGACTTTTGGGTATTGTCTCATGGATCAGACTGTTTAGTCTTTTTCCTGTGGCTAGTGTGTCATAGGGTATCTTCAAGGTCACAAATGTCATCTTAGTTGCTAATTCCATCAATGAATTTTTATGTCAGAGACTGTATTTTTGGATCAATTATTTCTATTTATCGCATAGGTAGGTTTTTTCCTGGTGAGATTTCTTACCATTTTACTATGTTCATATTTTCCTTTACATTATTGGACACAGCTTTATTATGTGTATTAAAATCCTTGTCTAGGTTGTTTTCAGGTTGGCCTCCTTTTGTTGCCCTTTCTCCCGAGTATGAGTCAAATTTTCCTATTTTTCCATGTATGTCAGTCAAGGGCTGTAAACTATGCCTCACTGACTGAGTGTATAACCCATTTCCATAGTTTTTTTAGAATACAGCCATATTCACTTTTATATATATATATACACACACACACATATACACTTTTACATGACAATGACAGAGTTGAATAGTTAGAATAGCCATATAGACTACATCCTCTAAAGTACTCTCTACTTAATATAAGCAAATACTGTGCTAATCCCTGGGACATCTAGTGATTTCTGTGAAATTCTGGACATTGCTACTAAGACACAGAATTCTACTGTATTCCTCTAGAAACTTTTTGTTTTACCAAGCAATTTACCTTCCTGGACTCAAGCTGCGACCTCCACATCTCTGAGATTAACAGCAGCACACAGCTGTTTAGCTCTTCCAGCCTGGACTGGGTTACCTGCAGTCAGCCTCGTACACACAACTCAGAGACACAAGCAGAATTCAACAACAGGCTTTTGGGCATGTCTCTTGGTCAACTTTTAATTGTCCCACATAAAGCTGATTGGGGTCAAGGAAATTCAGTGCCATTTCCTTATTTTGAATTGTCAATTCCTTCTAGTTTCTGCCTACTACTGGCTGGTTCTCAGAAAATGGTTTCCAGAATTTAGCTATGGAAGGGTTGGTCAGAAGGAAATTATTCCTTCATTATTGGAAACTGGAAGTTCTTCCATAGAATTATGTTTTTGAGTAGTAAGACTGTGCTGACTCAAGTGTGTATCTAGTTTAGTTCCTCGCCTGAGAATCTGAAGCTGCCTGTTGATTCCATCTACACATATGGGAGGGCTTTTAGGTATGTATCTAAAACTGGACACCTGTCCACTACCCCACTGCTTCTGTAAATCAGCAAGTGCCACTCCATCCAAATGACAAGCCAGATGTGAGGGTCCACCCACTCTTCCCATGATGATGACTTTTCACATAAATTACTAAAGCAACCTTGTAATGGTTTCTTTGCTTCATCTTGTTAATTCAGGAGGGACCTCACTGAATCCTTAATTTTTCATCAAGTTCATTCTCTACTCTGTAGCCAAAGTCATAGTCCAAATTTCTGGTTATACTAGTCTGATTATTCTAAACTCTTTTAAAATACTTTGGTGCTTACTCACTCTTGTTCTTCACTGTCCTAGAAAGTCAGAACTCCCAAAATGGCACCGAAGCCCTTCATGAGGTGGCATCAATCCATTCTGCCTTATCTCATCATTTTGCCCACAGTCGCCATTCCCCCCAACTTGAAATTGAGCAAGCTTTAGTTTCTGCAAACCTTAGATTTTTGCAATAGGTGACCTCAGTGCCTGCATTTCTCTTGACTCTGAACTAGATACATTCTCTCATTCTTGAAGTCTCAGCCGGAAATTTCTTTTTATAGAAAGCCTTTCTCAGTGCTCCAGTTTAAGAGGCTCTCCTGTCTGTATCCACAGCACCTGACCCTCGTACTGCATCTCTTATTTCACTGAGCACTATATCCCTCATTACACTGTAACTTACACCACACTACAATTCCAAGATCCCCCCTAGATTTCTAGACAGGCATTCCATTTTATTCACTACTAAAACTCTACTAATACTAGTTGGGCATGGTGGGGCATGCCTGTAATTCCAGCACTCTGGAGGCTGAGGCAGGAGGATCACTTTGAGTTCAAGACCAGCCCGAACTACATGAGACCATCTCAAAAAACAGAACAGAACAACACAGAACAACCTCAATATCTAACTTGGTTCCTGGCTTATAGTAAGTACCTAGTAGGTATTTGTGGTGATGATGACAAAATTCTCAAAAAATACAGAGTAATGTTTTAAAGAACTGTTACTTTTCAGTACCAACTCTTTTCTCATTCATTAGTTGATGCAAAAAACACTCATTAACCAATGCAACATTTATTGTTTAGCCCACACAGTCCAGCGATGATCACAGTAATCAACTAAGAAGAGTTCACTGTCTAGCAGGGAAACAGACGGTAGTTGACTTTTAAATATTATACTAAATCATAGACATCAATAAAATATACTAGAAATGCAGTTGACAGTAATGAAATTTTCATGTAGAGTACTGAGATGATGAATGCTGTACTTATATAAGCAATTAAGAAACACACTCTGAACAGGCAACTCCAAAAAGAAATAAAACAAGCAAATCAATTTTGGGGAGAGTCAGAATGTTTAGCAATTTAATAAGACACTTTTTTTCATTATATAATGTCCAAGACCACTTAAAAGTCCTACACCAGTAAGGATCAAGGAAAATAAACACTCGTATCCTAATGGAGGTAGTATAAACTTGGTAAAATGTCTTTGAAGGGTAACTTTGACATTATGAAGAACCTTAAAAACATTATTTTCATTAACTTAGTATCTGAAAATATATCATTAAAAAATGACAGTATGTATATATACATATACACAGAGATTCATGTATCAGAATGTTGAAATATTATTTGTACTAATGAAAACTGAAAACATTAACATGAAAATATTTAATAAATTACTGTGTATTGTAAATTACTGTGAATTTAGTAAGTTCTATGCCACAGAATGATATGCAGGAATTAAAATCTTGTTTCCTAATATTTAATAATGTGACTAAAAACATGTACATAACAATATACAACCATTTTAGATTTTGCCCCATATAATGTACACTCATAAGCTCACATTTTTAACAAGGAAAATATGGAGAACTTAAAAAGTTTTATGTTGTCTACATTTTCCTAATTAGTTGGAGCAGAGGTCAGCAAAGCTGTTCTATAAAGAACAGTTTAAGTTCTGTGGGCCACAAGTCTCTAATCACAACCACACAGCTCTGCTAGGCAACAGTAACACTGACAAGGAATAAAAGATGGGTGTGTTTGCACCCCAATAAAACCCTGATTACACAAGTAGCAGAGAACCAGAGTCAGCCAGGAGGCTGTAGAAAAGCTTACTGCTGTGATCCAACATCAAAGTCTACTAAACGTGATGTAATTATTCCATTTAGGGAAAATGAAATGGAACTGTTAATTACCTTTTCATGTGTATTTTTAAATGCATCATACTCGCCTTCAGAGCCATTTTATGGTCTTTATTCCTTACACGTTTTTTGAACTATTTTCAGAAGTATTTGCTACCTTTAAAAAATTGCTGTTTTCTACTTATATTCTGTGGAATTTTTTGTAAGCCCAGAATCAAACCTTTGTGGTCAACACATGACTTCATCTGCATGATCTTTAACAAGCCTGCTTTAGATTTCTATAGCAATAAATGGGCAGTCTTATGTGGCTCTTCCTTATATACACTTCCAAGAAGCTGTCAAATTTGCCCAATGAACTAACATTTCAGTCCCTGAACTTTGCACATTCACATGGCTCAGTTCCTCTAGACTAGCAAGGTCAGGTCAAGTCCCTCTCTGAGACTCAGGCTGCTTGGACAGCCTAAGTACCTAGGACTTGCTGGCCTCTTCAACCTCTCCTCCTCTGAGGGGCCTGCTCCCTCCCCCCCAACTCCGCCCCCTACCTTCCACCTGCCCCACCTCTCTCTAGTCCCACCCTGCATCACATGAGCTTCCCCATCCCTTTCAGCATCTGTCTTTCTTCCAGTTGTTTTTACATCTCTTCTGGAGTGTGACGCTTCGAAACTGAGCTCAGCCTAGGCTGCATGAGATCACAGCACTGCGTCATTTGGACTTTTGATCACAGCTCTACCAGTAAATTCCAATGAGAACTGTAAAATATCCCATCAATACAGGACTTTTTAGTATTACTCCTAAAAATGCTCCCTCAAAGATAAAAATGTTACCTACTTTGTATACTTCACATAAAAATTAACCACAAAGTACCAGGAAAATATACAGGTGAATATTTAGGTAACACTTTAAATAAAGTGATTGTGATGTATGGATTCAGCATCAGAAATTATAGAAAATATTGAACTTTATAAAGACACAAAATTTGTGTATATTAAAAAATAGGGATCTTTATATGCATAACTGATTTTATTTAATATTAACATGCAGGAAGACCTAAAAAGTAACTCTTAAGCTATAGGCATACTAGCAAAGGCCTAAATCTCAGGAAAAGAAAATTCAGAGTATGAAAAGATGATCAACTTCATTAGTAATCAACATCTCTGGCTGGTAAAACTGGCAAAGAAAGAAATAACCAGTGCTATCAGTGCTCTAGAGAATAAACTTAAAAACTTGCACAAAAACTTGAGTTGGGAAACCTTTCTGGAGGACTAATACATTAATTAAAAGACACAGTTCTACATAGCCTTTGGCCCAAAGAGCCTATTATAAGGGAGTAAACTGTGAAACTACTTACACAAATATGAAAGCACACCTAATGTTCAGAAAGAATGAAAAAAATACAAAGATTCCTCTAGAGCAACAGTGGACACACTCCCCTCAGCCTGACCCCTACATAAAATGTCATTAAGATGAAGCTGACCTCATTTACATTTGCTTTCAGCTGCTCTGGCTACAGGTCTGCCCAGTAACTGGGACAGAAACCACATGGCCTGCAAAGCCTAAAATATATACTAGCCAGACATTTTAAATGTATGCACCGCTAAATGACAAGACTAGTAAAGAACATATGCTTTGAAAAGACATACAGCACAGCTATTTGTCTTTGTACACAATTTTACCAATTAAAATTTAAAAGCAAATATAAAATTTACATAAATCATACACAATATATAAAACACACACATGCTGAACAGTCAGTAAACAATATACACCAAAATGATGGTATTGGTGATCTCAGGGTATTTAGATAAGCGTATTTTCCTTCTGTGACATCCTTTTGAAAAACTGCAAAGCAACATACTGATGAAGTAACTGATTTTAAACCTCATAGGTAAACAAGGTATAAGAAAACCAATTTTACACACTTACTTCCTAACCATCCCCATTCGAAGCACCGCTCCTCAGCTGATCCCCAGCCCCTGGGCCCTCCCCTGGCCAGTGGAGGAGGTAACACTCACCAGCCCTCCTGCGCTCTCCACCACCGCTCTGCAGGTCACTCCTGCACGTGGAGGGGCACCACAAAACACTCCAGGTGCTCTCATGCGCTCCTATTACCTGCAGAGCCTCCATCTCTCTTCTAAGGGGACTGCACATTTAGAGTTGAACCTGTGTTCTTCAGATTTCTCCTTTCTACAATATGCTCCGGAACACAAAACCCAAAAAACCAAACAAACAAACAAAAAAATCCCCAATTTCTTCACATGCAATTTTGTGGTAGCTTCCCCTAATGCTTTATGTGTCCAACATGGATACTGGTCTATTTCTTACTTTTTAAATAAAATGCTCTCTCCATGAAGTCCTGATTCTTGGAAATGTACCTAAAACTGCAACACTTAAGTGGGAACTTTAAATGTGTACTTAGAGAATTGCTTTAGGTGACTTTTTCAAGGTTGGTCAGTGATTTTAGCCTGACAAATCAACTTTTTTAAAAGGCACAAAGAAGACTTACATAACACAGGATCTAAATCAGTGCATGCTGCTATTTAGTATTCACCTCTATCACCTGGGCATTACGCTAAAATGCAGACTCTGCCGTACTACACTGGGGTGGGGCCTGAGATGCTATGGTTAGCAAGCGCCTAGGCAAGGGCGGCCCAGCTGTGGGCCCTCAAGAGCACTGAGTACCAAACGGCTGTGTCCATTCTCAAAACATTAGGTGGAACATAAATGCTGTGGAGAATCCCAACCTGATACTATCTTGCACTCATTTTAGTTATTATTGACTCTTATACCCTTTTTCCATGTTCCCCATGCCATAGGAATCAGAAAACTAAATCTTTTTCCAATAAGTACTTCTACATTACACACATCTTCTTTAATCAGACTTCCAAGAGACACTTAGCCATCAACATAGCATGCCTACAAAACTGTTTCCTTCTCCTTCTGCTCACGCCTCAGTCCTAAGTCTACTACTCCTTCTATTTGCCCAAATTCTCATCTGTCTTCGACTTGCACTTAAACCTAATTATCAGCTCCTTAAAAGACACTGCAGTGAAGTGGTTCCAAGTACCTGCAACAGAGTTGTAACAGTAGGTTCAAGGTTCAGTCTAGCCACTTAATTCACTTGAGCAGGTACAGTGCCATTTCTGTCCATTTTGCTTGATTTTTAAAAAGCTCTCATACCATGCCTACATATATGTGTGAGTTACAAGAAATGCTTAAAAAATCAGCAAAGTGGCACCAAACTAACACGTACTAAATGGAAGTGACCACAACTCTGATATATGGCCTTTACTCTTTTCTTTTTCTAGAATGCCACTTAAAGTTAATATGTATGATTTCTAAATAGGAAACAAAATATTAGAACTCTCAGGCCAACTATGATTTACAGATTTCTCTATAAAGTTCTCACAGGTTACTACACTGGAAAACATATGGATGGTCTAGTGATTCCTCTGTTCATTATTTGAGAAAGCTACCCAAATATGTTTTGTAACTGAAATAACAAGGCTGAAAGAAAAAGTACTGTTTTAAAACATTATGATTTACATATTCTAAATTTATAATACTCTTCTGGAGTAACTTTATGGGAATTTAGTCTAAATTGATATTGATAACTGTAAAAATTTAAATCATTAAAATCCTTCAAGGATCCAAAAGAATTTCCCTTCAGTCCTTCTTTAAAGTTTTTAGCAACCTTAAAAAAAAATACTACAAAAGCAAACAGGGTACAAAAACAGCAACACATTCAAGGAGCACATCAAATTCCATACAAATTAAACACCTATAAGCAGATATCACAGTGAAACTAATACACCAAACAAAAACAGCTCTTTTTGTGTAAAGCTGATACATGGCAAGATAAAAAGCTTGTAAGCTTGAATAATGATCACTTCCATTGGAGGATCTGAATGAGTTACCATTCTTTGATAATAAATGGAAACAGTATCTAGATTTGTTTATGCTCTATAAAATAGAATTTTAGATTTTAAATCCCCTCATTAGAAATTATTCAGCCTAAATGACATTAGCAACGAAAAGTCCTAGTTAGGTGATTCAATTAATATTTTTAAATTAGCTTTTAAGACAAATCATAAATGAGAAACAGCAACTAGGAAATCATGGGAACAATCAACGCACCTGTAAACAAAAAGAGGAAAGATGAGGCATTACTGTATTTCATATTTCCTAAATTAGCAATCATTAAAAAGAATTCCTTCTGATAACTGGCAGTTAAGTAAAAAAGTGGCTTGCAGGCCTAGTTGCAAAAATTAACAATTCCTTTACATAATAACAAAGTGAAACAATAAATCAATCCTTACTAAGCCACTGATATAATTTATAAAATTTACTCCAAGGCATAATTCCAGGTGAAATGCTACACGTAAGTAAACTATTAACATGGAATATGCCAAATGACCATGAACACTACACACTGCAACACAGAAAGTCTCAGTACGTGTGCTGTTCAGACATCAGCTCCATTGCTAAGGTAACATGACCCTAAACCACACACACATACAACAGGTAAAATTTTCAATGTTGGAAACTTGGAATAATTTCAGTGTTCACCATGGAGTTTATGAGAACTCCATATAGTAACACTTCACTGGACCAGAATATATTTGACAGTGAAAGAAACCCAGGATATACCAAGGAAGAAATTACAGAACAGAAAGTACTGTATGACCCTGTTCTGTAAGGGGTCTTCATATTTAGTTATGCATGAAATGAAATCCCTAAGTATTTACCAATATAGTAACTGGACAGGACTATAAAACTCATTTTAAAAAAATATGTTCCGTATTTTTAGGTTTTTTACAATGAGCATATACTTTCACAATCAGAAAAAAATGTTAAATGTACTTCACTTCAAATTAAGTGGGGAAAACACAGATTAACACATTTACAACAGGACCATAATTTGTATGTATCACTGCTGGGAAGCTGTCAACCACTGGTGGGAGAGTTGTGTAAGTGCCATTGCTGGCTCAAGCCAGCAAGAACATGTTACAAGTTACAGGTGTTTGGCTCACATCTGTAATCCCAGTTTGGGGAAGTTCAAGCCCAGCCTGGATTACACAGCACGAACCTATCTCAACCTATATATATATATATATATATATATATATATATATGGATAATGTATGTAAAACTTCACATGGGCAAAGAGCAAATGTCATGGTGGAGAGAACAAAGAAGCTGAATTGCTGTGAGTTCTGACTTCTAGCTATGTTTGTGAAACAAGTGGATTTGTTTTTTCTTTCATAGTTTTCTTCAATCCATACGTCTACTTCTTAAAACTGCTGGAAGTAGTTTTCAAAACAGGAACATGCTGTTCATACCATTTAGCTCATATCTCTAAAGTTGTCAGTCTGATCTTTAACCACTCACCAGTCCAAGTATTTAAATAGAGGCTGATCAAAGTGTAATTCCAATTCCCAAAACTTAATGCTCTAATTTAAACACATAGCCCAAATTGCTGATGAAAACCTTAAAACCTTGAAGTCTCGAAGAAGTTTCATTTTACAGTTAGGGGACTGGAAGCATCTGAATTTCAAACTACCAATTAATAGCAGAACCTGACTGAACACAGGAACTCTGATTTTAACATTTTTCAGAAAGTCCCACTGTTACCATACCACTTAAGAAAAAAATAAACTTTAAAACTTTAATCTTTTCTCATTAAATAAGAGAAAAAAGAATCAGTTACTCAAGGCGTAGGCTGGGAACAGGGTGGAACCGCTCATTCTTGCTAAGGAAACCAAAGTTTTCTTCCAGGTTCTGGTAATGGTTAATAAACACAATCTAAACAATACAAATGTACATAATCAGAATAGATCCGTAAAAGGCAACAGTGACTGATACAGGGAAAAAAAGATGAAGAGTGTGAAGAATTGGAGCAGTTCAATATTTACATTTTAAACATCTATACTTAGTAGAGCAGGAAAAATTCCATTCCACTGCTCTCTTAAAACCAACCTACACACAAAGAACCTGAAGAAAGGTAGTCATTCTTTGAGGAGAAAGGAGATTAATATTACAAGTAACGATGTCCTTTTAAAAATGCAGGTGTCATAACTTAAAAAGCAAACAAAAAGTAGCACTAACTAGCAGTTATTAATACACAGCTAATGAAATATAAAAAGGTCATCAGAAGTGATGCACAAGTTGCTTTATAAGAACATAGGAATGCAAACATTAATTTTCCAGTATTTCTAGTATTTTGCTATATTATGACAGTTAAAGGAAACAAGCTATCCCAAGTATACAAATTCAGAAGCCTTTATTTTAAAAAAATTATTCCAACAATTATTTTACAATAGACAAGAATTTAAGCAAATTTATCACACTGTAGTATTTTAGAAATGAATGTTGAAGTCAATCTGTAAGTTTTCATCTATACCTAAAGGTACCTCCTGTCATCAGACTGATTTTCAAAAATCCTAACACACTAACATTTTCCAAACATGCCCTGTTGGCTAGAAGCAACTCTTTTGAGCTTTTCAGAAGATCCCTCACTTACTGTTTCTAATCTTAAAAGTGCACATGTACTTTTAAATAAGCCACGAGGGCAAGCATCTCTTATAAAACCAAACTTTTCCAGAAAGTATGCCCTATCTTAAACTAATGGTAAATACACCTGAAGAAATTTCTGAACTCTAATCTGTGAGCAATCAGAAACAGAACTTCCTGATTATTACATTTTTTTCTGAAACCAAGAAGGCTAATTTTTGAAGAGATGATGAATATACGGTTGTGCTAAAATAGACTTTGGCATAGTTAATTTGAATTCTTTCTTCTTAAAAATAAGGTATAGTATAAGCAAATGTAGATGAGAAAGGCATAATACCAAGAAATTTTAACACAAAGTCCAAATCTGTATCTTTACAAGCTCCAAGGGTCATAGGCAAGAAGTGACCATAAAATAAAGCTTCAAAATAGATGTGACCTTATACATTAGTGAACTTGTTAAAATTACAAGCTAGAATTTTTCAAGTATCTTTCGACACTCAATTTCAAGGACTTTTTTTTTCTCATATGGAAGCATTCTTAAATGGAAACAAGGTTATACTTAAAAACAGCTAGTGAACCCCAAAATAATCATTTCATTCAAAATTTCTAGTCAGACCGAATCAAGAGTAATCGTAAGCATAAGGAAATTCTCACAGACTCACATAAGATTTTTAGTTAAAAAGTCTATAAGAAAATATTCTTCCAAAAGGGCATCCATATAAGAGAATTCTGAAGCTTGTTAAAACAATGAATTAAAGCTGGATGTGGCAACATGGAAAGATAACTGCTTTGAATAAAAATAATCATGCTACAAAACTGAATATTTAAACAAAGAACAGTGGGAGGCACATACAGATATGAAATAAATGATAATATTTCTGAGAGACTACCCTAGAGTACAAGAAACTATATTCTTCTGCAATGTGGGTAAAGTCACAATGGGAGATTTTTTTAAAATCTTATACCCTGTGCACATTGCATATTTTTTAAAAATCATATGCATGTATTTTAGAACATCCTGTATATTTTCCTAGTACCTTTTGGTTAATTTTTATGTGAAGTATACACACATTTTTATCTCTGAGGGAGCATTTTTAGGAGTAATACTAAGAAGTCCTGTGTTGATGGGAAGAAAATGCTGAGAATTCAGAATTTGAATCATACTCTTATTGCTTACGTAGTAACTGAAAATAACTTCAGGATTTCACAGAATCAACTTTTAAAACTTAATTATAATGGGTATTTTAGTCACCAACTGAAATATTTTATCCAGAATCAGTCTTTCTTTTTACAAAAGCCTACAACACACCATTCTATTTTAATTAACTCTAAAGCCCTCTGTTTAGACAAGCACAGATTTCAAAAGTAGATTTAAACATACAATGAGTTCTCATTGCTGGTGTGAAATAAGCAGATGGATACAGGCTCTCTGGTACACATTCTTGGCAGAAGACTTCACTGGAAAAAACTTCCAGTTTGAATGAATTTAAACTTCATACAACTATTCCAAAGTCAGAATAAAAGGTACCACTGGAAATCCAACTCAAAGGGTCTGAAAAGCATCGAAAATGGTTAAAGGGTCAGCTAGTGGCCATTCTGAGGACACGCTCCAGATATTGGAGTCAGAAGCCAACTTTTGAAACAACACTGTGCTGGCCAAATACAAACTGCACACCATATCCAAAGAAGGCACAAAGGATAACCTCTACACAATACTCAGGCTCTTTCCAGCGCCTGATACAATTTTAGAAATGAACTTTGTATCCAAATGCTTGCTAAATTAATACTAACAACAAAATAATACAAAACAAAATCCTCTGCAGATACTGGATACAATCATTAAAGGACTGATAAATTTAAAGGAGAAACTGTGAAAACAGACATCAATGCTGGCTTGCAAAAGTGTGATCTATGGGTGTATTTTTCTTTTAAAGTACATTTCAGGACATCAGATTAGTAGGTCAAAGGAGCCACAGTAACAGTATTTGTAGACCAACTCTAAGCAAACACTACAAAACAATGTCCTTTTTCTTTTATAAGGCATGACTGTTAAACATTACCCGCAAACACTAGACCACACCATGGTCACAGTCTTCTGTTCAAACACAACCACATAAACAAAGTTTAATTAGTAACACTGCTTTAAAATATACAAAGAAAAAAATTAAAATGAGCATAAATCAATACAAAATAGGTTAATTTAATACAAATCTATATCTTCTTTTAAAAAAAGCAAATTTTACCCCCCGGGTTAACAATTGGGATCCAGGGATCTGGGTATCTCTTAGCAGGTGACCATATTTGGTACAGCAAGTCGGGGGAGGTTCCTTCTACTATCTCTGAAGGCAGATATTTG
>PVJX010004995.1:36598-89259 GCA_004027295.1 Dolichotis patagonum
TGGGTATTTCTTTGATTTTGCTGTACCTAGTAGAAGAACAACTATTGTGAAGACAACGAGGTATACAATGTTGCCTGTTACTGTTGTCCTGGTGACCTGCTGTGATGTTCTGTGCCAATTTCACTATACTGTCTCAATTGGCTTTATTCCATCCTTTTTTTTTCTGTTTGCAGCCTCACTGTATGTTCACTTTGTATGCCTTAATTTTGTAACATGAACAGCTATTTCTGGGAGGACAGTATGTCGTTTGTCAACTAGTGATTTATGGGTTTTTTTGAGGTTTTGTATTGTTTTTACCCATTTTTCTGTATTGCTTTTTTTTCTCTTTAAATAAAATTAAAAAAAAAAAAAACAAATTTTAAAACTGAAGACACAAACTACGTCAATAAAGATACAATGCATCACAAAATGGGAGTTACCGTGACACTGTGGCTATGTCCTCAGTCTAAAACATGCTCCACTATTTACCTTCTTTTTTAAAGTGTAATTAAAAACTACAAAAGAGCTGAATTTCATAATTTTCATCAAATCATGAAAGTTAAATGAGAATGTATTTTTAGAAATACAAAATACAGAAACCTGGAATTTCAAAAGATTAAAAAATCTACTTGCACATGTGATCTCATTTTAGTCCAACAATAAAATACTTATTCCCAAGAGCAAAACTGTAACTAGAAGAGAGGAAAAGAAAGTGCTGTAACTAGAAGAGAGGAAGCAAAGTGTTAGATCGTTGAGCAGAACTGTTAACAGTCTCACTGTTTGAATGTCTACTTTGTATGCTTTAATTTTGTAACTTGAACAACTATTTCCAAGATGACTGTATGTAATTTATCAAGTAGTGAATTCTTAGTGTTTTTTGTTCTTTCCTTTTTTTCCTTTGGAATTCTGTATTGTTGCTATCCTTCCTTTTTTGTTTTGTATTGTTGTTTTCTCTTTAAATACAATTTTTTAAAAAACTGTAACTAGTTAACTTTTCTATGCCCATGGATTGATTTTAAGGATTATATGACAGAATATAAAAAAAGCAGTTAGCAAGTACCAGATACATGGAAAGGCCTTGCAAACCACACTCTACATCATTTCTATTATTACACTGAAGTAATTAAAGCAATGCTAAGAAATTTGTCATTTCAACTGGAATTTCAGTTTTTCTTGCCAAACAAACAAACCCCCCAAAAGAAAAAAAATCCCTTAGTGCAGGAAGTAGAATGTTTATCCCACAAAGAAATACTTTTCAGGAAACATACAAACTTAAATTTCTCAAAGTGTGGTCTGAAAATCTTTGACAGTTCACAAGATCCTCTAAAGAGCTACACAAGGTCAAACTAGTTTCATGAGATGTTACATGCCTTTTGCACACTTACGATTTCAAAAGTACACAGCATACTCTTCTAGAGTCGTTGCTACAGGATATAAACAATAAAATGGGAATGAAAAAGCAGGATGAAAACTTCACTGTTTCTATTAATCCAGAAATTAAAAGCATACAAAATGTAGTACCACCTATTTTTCATACTTTTGGAAAAGTTACTTTACATAAAAAATGTTATCTTTAATAAGAAGCAGTGGGGTTACTGTTACACTTAAAATGAATAAACATTTTAAAATTATCTCTATTCATTTTAATAAATTCTGAAAGATAAATTTTATAAACACAAGCTATTTGGAGATCGTCAGTAATTTTTAAGTTATGGTTCTAAAACCAAAATGTTTCTGAAGTGCTGCTGTAGTGTCAAGTAGCAGCCAGGCTGTGCTCTTACTTTACCAATTTATAGGCTCTGTACCAAAGGAGAGGTGCGTGAGAGCAGACACCTCACAGATAAAAACTAATACGCTTTTTCAAATTTGCTTTTTAAGGAAGAAAGCAGCAACCTAATCTCTAATTTCACAAAAATGGAGAATAAACATTTTCTATTTCAAAAAAGCAAAAACCTATGCTTTTAACATTCTTATCATCCTAAAAGACAAATTTCTTTCTTGGACAAAGACATAAAGATCTGAATCAACCAGTAAGCTAGGAAATTTTAAGATCTTCAGCCTTGTCACATTCCAGGATTACATTTTAAGTATTCAACACAATTCTGATGGTCTATATAAAGCTAAAAGCAAACCTGTATATAAAGACAGAAGTTGAACAATAAAGATGACAAGAAAATCTACTTTAAAGCTGAGTCTCTTCTTAATCTAAACACTTGATATTTTAAAAATAGGAATAAGCCAATAAAAGTTCCCATTTAATTACAAACTTCAAGATTTACCCAGGAAAAAAATAGACTTTAAAATTATTTTGTTAACATCTGTTTAATTTACTTCTTAGATGGAAAACCTGGTAAGTTATTTGGGTAATGGCCTCCAGTTATAACTTTTATACATATGAATTTATTTGGACTTGATACAAGCTAAAACAGAAATTCAAAGACATTTCTTAAGTTTTCCTTCCACGAAAAATAGGTTGACGGAGACCTCACCCTAAAGGAGAAACATTTTAAGACTGTATGAATACACACATAGACCTGTGCAACAACTGTTTAATTCTAAGAGTCATACTGCTCCGAAAAGGGTCCCTGTGCTTACCAAAACAGTTTAAATAAGCCACACTTAAGTCAGATGTGCACTAGATTGCAAGTCCCAAATATCAGAGATTTTTAAAACACTATGACAACTCATGTAGTCATCACTGCAAAAGGCATTCAATATGAACAACTATTTGAGGAAATTTATTCTTTTAATACTGATGCTTTTCAAGATTTTGAATCCCTTTAAGATAAAGCTTTTCATATAGGTATTACATGTTTGTATATTCAATTTCACCCTTTCTTGGTGGCACAGACACAGGAACAGACCACTGTCAGAAGATGATGAGTACAATGATGTCCTGTAAGCTGGGCTGGCTCCCCCTGTACTACAAGTGATTGTGGATGATGTATGCTCTTCACAGTCTTTCAGTCTCCTTTCCAAGTCATCGGTTCTCCACTACTAATTGCTATAGGGCTAAGAAATCAAATATCAAAATTACTTAAATTTTACATAAAAACAAATGTGTGCTCCAACATACAGACATATGGACTGCTCAGAGTCATTTTTTTTAAAAAAATTCCAAGTTTCTTAGTTGGTGTTCTGTTTTGATGAGATTGCCAGGTATCTTTGGATGAATGAGGCTTTACTATATATAAATAACCAAGTTCATTTGAATATTAACAAAAAGATATAACTAAACTTAGTATCGCTGCCTTTTTTAAACAAAGTATTCCATAAATTCAAGGTAACACTGGGTTCCAGTTTTTCCCCCAAAAGACAAACATGAATAAATGTCCTATAGATAATTTCAGTTTGTCCAGAAAAGCAGGGGAGAGGAAAAAAAAACAACACAGGTGCAATCATGTCACAGTTAATGCATGTCTGCTTCCAATACATTCAATGACAAAATTTAAAAATCAATAGTTAAAATAGGCCTTTTGCAGTCTGACAATTCAAGATCTCTTAAAAAATTTGTAAATACACATACATGCAAATTCTTCATATATACAAATTTCACAAAATTAACAAGTTGCAAAGAAATTAGAAGTATTACGGTGAATCTGACAAGCTACATTTAAATGCTTTTACCACTGACATATTCCTGAATATAGCAGTCCTAGTAGTTTTAATAAATTTTCTACATGGCCTTTTTATAAAAAGTTAGTCAATACAAGTCTTTAAGAATTCAAGATGTTCTCAATTCACTACTCATATTTAAGGCCACTTTGGTAAAGGCATTGCAGCAAGAACACAAAACAATAGCATATTTTCTAATATTTATTTTTTTCCACCTGCAAACTGTAGCAAAACATGATCAGCTTTATTATGCAGACAGGTATCCCTCTACATTTTAAAAGAATTTAGGCATGTATAAATAGAAGAGCTCTTTAGAAAGGAAAAATTCAAGAACGAATAAAACCTTCCAATTTTGTCTTTGTAACTTTCCAGTAGTAATGGTTAAAATGATTTTAGTTCATTCATTCCAAGATATATGACAGCACCTTAAAAGTGGCTGATCTATCTCCCCAGTAACATTTTCCACATAACAATGTGTTAAAGTTACAAATACTGATATGCACAAATAGCTAATTTCTAAGAAAAATATGTACAGTACTGCAGCATAATGAATGTGGTATCTGCAATAACTTAATATTAGCCAATTTTTAATATACATGATACCGCTATCTTTCTCTGCCAATTCACTGGTTAAAAGTTGTTACCACAGCCCTCTGTTTTGCACTTATTACCTGGTGTTTAATACACAGTGCAGGCTTTTTAAAGATTTCTCTTGTGTTTAAAGCTAAGATCAGTGAAACAAGACAACAGTGCAAGAGGCGGAGCGATGTAATGTGACCACATAAAAGTTCGTTCCAGTAAAGTGTCTACATAAGGCTATAAGAAAGGATTGGTTGATGAGCTTCCTGTTGGAAATTGTCCTGTTGGTGCACCAGTCTACAGAAAAATACAAGACAAAATAAACAAATCAAAATGGTGTGTCTGCAAAATAAGAAACTGTACTTAACCTTATTTAAATTTTACTTAAGAATTATTTTATTAGCATTGACAACATTCATCACTGTTGACAGAAACTTCATGTGTCAGGGACTATGCTTTTATCAGCCATAATTTCATGTAACTGTTCTACTAGATTCTAGAGACTTGGTCCTTTAAAAAAGTAACTTGTGATTCTTACGAGTCCAAAAAGGACTCTAAGACTCCTTCTCATATTGTTTCACTAATCCATGGCCTCTACTACAATGGTATTTTGAGAAAAAGTATGTACATTTTGTCATACTGTCAGTGTGTTGATCTGCAACTAATTATCTGTAAAGCTGAGATAAGAGTATCTCAATTCGTATAATCTTCAGGCATTCTATCAGAACACCAAATAGCAGGCACAGTCACATCCTATTTTCTCCAATTGGCAAATGAGATGTGAAAACTCACAAAGTGCTTAAAATTGAATTCCACTTACCATAAAAGGATTACTAGATACTCCAGCAGCTGCAACTTGACCAAAAGGGGTCACCACTGGCTTTGTTTGTCCAAATGCTGCAAAACCTGCACCTTGTTAAAACAAACACCGATTATAATCTCTACCTTCAAAGACATAATCTGATGCTTATAGTCTTTATGTTTCTGAGAAACTCTAGCCAGAGCAGCAAGAACAAATTATCAAGATTGTTACGTCTCAGGCTCTTTAAGACGTCAGTGACAAGCTTCTGAGGTTATGTTTCAAAAGAGCTTTACAGATATCTGCTGAGAGGTCAATGCCAACTTTCCCCTGCTGTATATGTGGGTTTTTTTGTTTTTGTTTTTGCTTTTTGGTTTTTTGGTACCAGGCATTGAATTCACAACCTTGCGCTTGCCAGACAAGAGCTTGTGCCACTGAGCTAAATCCCCAGGCCCTCGCTGCATGTAAATTACAGGCATTCAAAGGATTCAATGAACTGACAGGATTGTGATTATTTGTGAGGGGTTGCATGGACAACACAATGGTTTCAATGAGAACACCACAAAATTTTCCGGAATTATTTTATCATTTATGGTTCTACTATGAACCACATTTCCAAATTTTTATCTAATCACATAGATAAAAAAGTAAACATACATCTGTAATTCCAGAATCTTCAAATCCATGGATTTCAAACTTTAGCAAATGAGAAATGAGTTAAAAAAAAATGGAGGAATAAAATCTTCATACCTCTTCTAAAAACAAGAAACTCTCAACTAAAGTGTAATCTATATTTAAGATTTTTGTATAAAGATTTGTTTGTATCTGTCTTTAAGATACAAACAATCTTTACACAAAAAAGCACATAGGGAATATCTTTGACAGAAAGCAAAAACAAATACTCTCAGGGTCTATAAAGTTTCCTTTCCAAATCAAGGAGCAAAGCAGAGCAAATATAACGAATTAGTGAGAAAGACACTGGTGATTCTGAAAAACATATCAGAGTAAGTTTTCTGAGACCAAAATCACTAATACCTTCAATTTTTGTGTCATAAACATGCAGAAGATAAATCTGTAGATAAGTCATTAAGTCACTGTCTCAAATACGTCACATTACAGTGTGTAAAAGGACCTCAAGTGGACCTGCAGCTAGACAAATGTTAGGCCTTACCATTGGGCTGTTGAGAAAAAGCTGTTTGTTGAGGGAAAGCTGCTTGGGCCGGGAAGGCAGGCTGCTGGAAACTGCCACTAAAGCTGGTGGGAAGACTGTAGGGCGCAGGGGTCCCAAACCCCGCAGGCATGCTCATGGATGCTGTGCCAAAGGTTGCCGCTGAAGGAGAAAGAAAGGCACATCAGTCACCGGCAGCACGTGTCTAATACTTCACACTGTAAAGTATCACTTACCTTGAAAAATAATTTTAAGATGTGCACTAAAAGCATTTGAAATCACAAAATTTCAACAAAGTAATGAGTTTAAGCATTATGAACCTCTCCATAACCTAAGAAATTTTGTTGTGCTGAAACTCAATAACCAAAGTGAAATTAAATTACTAAAGCTGTCATTTGAAAGCCCAAGACAATTTCTCAAAGTAATTATATAAAGTCTGAACATAGCTGCTTTTGAAAGTCTCTCATGATGTAATTCATATGTAAACAAGTATATATTTTTGCTTTTAGGTTTTGCTATACTTTTTTTTATTTTCTAAAGTGTTTGCCATAATGTAATATGAGCATTCCTGGAAAAAATTCTTAAACTCTGCAAAACAGATGACTAAAAAAAAATAAAAGGATTTATGGGACACAGTCAGAGGTAGACTGCTCAAAACTACGAGGTTTAGTAACTAGAGTCAAAAACTAAAGGCAAAACAACCCCAATTACTCATTTATAAACCCATTCCAATTATAGAAACACATGTAGTAGCAAAACACTGTGTTACCAATGATAAATAGTTAATACAGCACCTTCCAGCTATACGTTCTAGGAAAGGATTCAGTGACTGAGATTGCTTTAAAATACCTCTAGTAATTACATAATGCAATGGTGTTAGTGTTATCAAAAACAAATTTACCCAATTTCCTGATGTTAAAATGTTTACTAACTAGATCACTGATTTGTGATACAAAATGGTCATATTAAAAATGTTACATAAAATCATGTTTCAATTTCTACATAACTGAAAAAGAAGTTACAGACATTGTCCAAAGTAATGCTCATAGTCCTAATGTCACCACAGTGCAATTTTACTCACTCTAACTGGACTATCAAACTTTTAAAAATTATTTGTCCATCACTGCAAGAAAAAAGGAAAGACAGGCTACTGGGAAGCAAGTGAAAGGATAATAAGCACATTGCAAGGGAAACGGGAGGGTTTCATAACAGACATTAATGCACTGACATAACTGACAAATCACTGCTTAAAAAAAGCACTAAAAAGCAAAACTTGGATACACTTAAGCAAAATCAAACTCCATGGAATAATGTGGTAAAATGGTTTGGTATATTACTTTAAGTACTATGAATTCAAACTGAAGAAAAAGAATCAAAATAGCTATTAACATTGTATTGTGACCATGGAGGTAAGCAATAATGCTTTTTAGCATTGAAACAGAATCACTACAAAGATTTTCATGTAACCGAACACAATGTAATCTTGATGCCACACATCCATGCCCACTCCATTTTAAAATATGGGAAAACTTAATTAAACATGCAAGGACCCAGAAAAGTAGCAGAAGCTTCCACAAGCAAGTAACAAATTGCTACACAAATCTAGATGTTAGTTGTGGCCACCTACCAAAATGAGCGTGAGGAAACACTTGAGAATGCATTGCTCCAGAAAGGCCTTATGGAAAGCCATAAAGAGACCAATATCAATTAAGTTACGGACAACTATTATTAAAATAAAAGTATGTTTCATTAAAGAATTTTAAAATTAGATTTATGCCAGGTAGATAGCATAAAAATATAAAAACACATTCACAAAATAAGACTTCTTATTTCAACTATACTCATGACATTATTTCTACTGCTTAAAGTGGAGTTTAAAATACCAAATAAAGAACACTGGTGAAATCCATTTTTTTTTTTTTTAAAAAGCACTTTTCATGTGAAGGCACAATTGTATCCATAAAAAAGGCTTTGAAGGCATCATGAGCTATCCTTCAAAATACTGTTTAGTATTCACAAATTCAGGTCTTGGAGACAGCACCTGAACAATGCCAGACAGTTTTATTCACCACTTGGTAACCAGAAATAGCTTAAAATGTAAGAATGAAAGAGGAGAAAAGAGCACTGCAACTAAAATACCTCTTACCTGGCATGTTTAAGCACAGAACTTACATTTAAGTATACATAATTAGTAGAAGACAAGTACTACGGTTACATACTTGAACTTTCTGTTGAACAACATGGAGTGGACGGATTCTAAAATATGTTTCTATGTATTTTCAATGCGAATACTTTTAAGATGAGCATAAATCTGAGAAAACAGTTAATTAAGAGTTGAGGTGCTTCTGAGTCCTGGTTCAGGCATTTTCTAGCTGCATGTTGGTATTTAAGTTATAAGCCTGACCTTCCTCACTTGCCAAAGGAAAGAGGGAGGGTGAGAGGACAGAATAATAAGACCTCATACTTCATCAAAGTTGCTATGAAGATTAAATGCGCAAATATTTTAAAAATTTTTTTCTTGATAATTTATAAAGACTTTTTCATACTGTACTCTGAATTCAACAACACAACAAAAAAAACACACTAATGGTACTGTGATAATCAAGTTTGGTCATTTTACGTGTATCTCCTCTCAGAGCACTCCAAAGGCTTTGAAAAATCCTACACTTACTAATACTAGTTCACTGTGGTAATCCCAGCATTTCCTGTATGTATTCAGGTACAGAATCCTCCTCCATAGAATATGTACAGGAACACCTCAAGCAACAGTATTTGTTAGCCAATATTATCCACTATATTAACTCTGGTACAAAAATGCCACACACAATCCCCCTTCCTTTCGATGGCCAAAAGTTCTGGAGTCCCAAATTGGAGAATCCAATTTGTCCACTAAAAGTATACAATTCCATGTTTCTTACATAATCAGAGTTGCATTACCACAACCTAATTTTAGGTTACCCTCACCCTTTCTTAAGGAAACTCCATACCTGCCAGCTGTCTGTCCCCACAGTGCCCACTCCTACCACCACCCCTGACAACCACTGATCGTGTTGTCTCTGTGGACTTCTGCCTCTCCTTTGCACTGCATACACACCAAACCATAAACATGGGGCCTTTTGGAATTAGCTTATTTTACTTATAATAAGGTTTTTCAAGGTCATCCATAATGGATAGCACATGTAAGAACTTCATTACTTTTTAATCAAAAAATATTCTACTGTACGCCCATTCAACATCTTGTTTCATCACTTAGTGATATATGGGGTTACTTCCACTTCTAGCTACTATGAATCATGAGGCCATGAAAAGCTATATATGAGTTTCTGTGCAGATTTATGTTTCTATTCTTCTTGGGTATATTTCTAATCCTGGAAATGAAAGATAACTTTGTTAACCCTTTCAAGGAATGGTCAACATGTTTTTCAAAAACATTTTACCACTTTACATTCCCACAAGCAATATGTGGTTTTTAATCACTGTATTTTCTCATTAATGCTTATTACTATCTGTATACTACAGTCAGCCTAATAGGTATAAAGTGATATTACACAGTGGTTTTGATTTACATTCCCTTACTGACTGATGATATACATATTTTTTCATGCTCACTAATCACTTCTACACCTTGGACAAATATCGATTCAAATCTTTTGCTTACTTTTTAACGTGCATAGCAATTTTATTATTGAGTTGTAAGGAATTGTTTGAATCTTCTGAATATAAGTGCCTTATTTTCCTGTAAATAAAAAAATGACCTCAACAGGCCAATGTAATTTTCTTTTTAGGTTATTCCCTTTTTTCAACTGTCATTCTTTTTTGGGTTTTTTTTGCATTAATCTTCATTTCGAGTCTACTAAGATGGCAGGCATCTTAAATATTCAGTAGGCATACTGAATATTTAGATATAAACAAGGAATAATACATAATGCTGATATGTTTATGTTTCATGAATACAAAATCAAGCTGCAATGGAAAACAGCATTAGTTTAGAAGCAGCCTGAGTATAATATCAGGTTAGTTATTACTTAACTTTAAACCCTATTTAAGCAAATTCATTACCGTCTTTGCAAATGAGTTTTTATCTACTAGATTAAAAAATAAGATGTAAAGTTCTGTAAGTTACCTCCTTGATTTCTTGCAAAAAAATCTCTTAAAATCATTTCCTCATTTTTTAAAATAAGAGGGAAAATGGCATTCACTCATTGGTGAAAGGAAAATAATCTGGAAGAGAAATTTCCTAATTATTGAAAAATAAATTTATTAATTAGATTCAATGACTGGAAAAATAAAGCTAAGTATCATTGAATCCTAAAATTAAAAAGCTCTTAAGCTGTATATTACTCTCCTAAACAAAGTCCCTATATATTAAAAGAAATTTAAATTCCTGACATTTTGTAAATTAAGAAAACAAAAATTAAAATGCATATTTTAAGAATGAAATGTACAATTTTTTAAATTTCACACAGAATTATGATACAAGGTCTTCTTGCCAAAGCTACCTCAAAATGTAGTAATACAGTATTAACCCATTTAAAAATAACAAGAAATAATTCCTAAAGAATATTAATTTTTCTAGTATAAAGCATTGGAAATCCCTAACCATTTGTCAAAGTACTGTTTACCTGTCAGCTTCAGCAGAAATATATGCAACTAACATTTGTTTTAGTAAATTCAATAATAACCTAATAAAGAGATCAATGTGATAAATTCAAACTGGCTTATAATGTTAAAAATAGTTTATCCACAAATAAATGTGTGGGCATAAATTTACCTTTCCAATATAACTTTGCTGATATTAAAATTAATTTATATCATCTGTACATTTTGTTAATTTTATATCCTATGCAGAACCTTAACTTATAAATCTTTTATACTGTAAATAAAATAAGCAAAAAGATCCTTAATTCTAATGATAGAACCAACTCAGGCACAGTCATGAGAATAAAATACCAAGTATGATTTTTTTCCAACTACATAATATAACACAACACAAAAACAGACAGGGTGCTATGCACCATTTGATTTCAAACCAGTCCTGCCAGTATGGAATACTGGTCACATTCTACAGATGAGGACAGCAGTAATGCTCAGAGAACTTAATACAACTCAGTCAAGGTATAACGAAGTTCCCATTACTTGGTTGTTAAATGGGGTTAGAATCTGAATGGTTCTTCAGCAGCATACCACAAACAACTTTAACAACAAGTGTCAAGACAGTCTGTATCATCCTTACCCCACTGATTAACAAAATACAACAAGTTTTCTTAGGATCACCTGCCAAGTAAATACTAGGTCAGGCTTTGAACACGAGTTTGGCTGGCTATACTTAAAATACAGTCATTTACTTTTTTAAGATGCAGATTCTGTGACTTTCACATAGTAATTGAGACAATTACTTGATAAGAATTGGGAAGATCAGAGAGCATACAAAGTCCTGTCATGTCAGGAGACACTTTACAAATTCATTCTGCTGTTAACACGCCATACAACAGAAATACTGCATCTACCACACTCATAAAGAAAATACAAACAGAAATTTAAATCAATTGTTAGGGACACCTTAATTAACAAACAACAAAAAAGCACAAAATTTAGAACATTCACTAATTAGGTAACAGTACTTGAATTAAATCAATATTTGAAAAATTAAATTTGATATGCAATTCAAATACTTATTGAATAGTTATGTTAAATATAACAAACTGTGAGTAAAGACATTTATATCAAAGACAAAACAGTATTCAAACTTTTCATCTTGCCAATGACAAAGAGGTTTACTAATATAGTAATTACTAATTCTTAGTGATCCAATTTATGTTAGAAGTATTTATCCTTCTCCAGATTTCCTATCAACATTTGTTATCAATGGGGTTAAAGCTTTGGTTCTAAAGTACTGGGACAGGTGGCACACGCCTATAAACTTGGGAGGCTGAGGCTGAGGCTGAGGCTGAGGCAGGAGGCCTGTCACAAGTTCAAGGCCAGCCTGGGCTACCCAGTGATTTCAAGACCAGCCTGGACTATATAGCAAGACCCTATCTCAAAAAACAAATGAGAGAGGGTGGAGGAGAAAAAGGGTTGAAAGAAAGAGAAGAGAGAAAGAAAATCTAGATTTAGTGGCTATCCTAGCTGTACTACCCACACTTACTGACATCCCAAGATAATGGCAAAGAGCTCTGGTGTTCAGCACAATGAAATAAAACTCTGAAGTACAGAATGAGATGTGACTGGCGTGGTATGAATCAAACAGGAAAATGGGGTGTGGGGGGGTGAATTAATGGGAAAAACACTCATAGTAATGTTCTATTAAGAATTTAAAGCTAGGCAGTGGGACACACACCTATAATTCCACCACTTGGGAAACTAACATAGGAGAAAAGCCTAGAGGTCAAAGCCAACCTATGCTATAGACAAGACTTCCAGGGAGGAGAAAGACTGAATGACTTATAGCCAGGAATTCCAGAACCAAGTCACGAAATAAGTCAAAATTTTTGTGTTCAAGCTCTTCTTTTGCTACAAATTACTTATGTGAGTTTAAGGAGTAACCATCTCCATGTTTGGGATTTTGTATCTGAAAAATAAAAGCTCTGACCAGAAGAATAGACACAATAATTGCTCTTAGATCTCCCTCAACTGTTAAATTCCAAAATTTTATGAACTTTCAGGTAGCATTTACCTTTATGGGCAAACTCTTCTAACCATTTCTCATTCATTCCATTAAAAAAGTGATTTGATTTTTCTGGTGGTGTTCACATGATTCTTTTCTGAGAAAACAAACTCTTCCCATTTAATATTCCAAAATCTGTCTTTCTTCCTTACCTGTTGCTCCTCTGGCATTGGTCTGAAATGGATTTGTAGAAGATGCCACAGAAGGACCACCAGCAGCAACAAATGGATTTGTGGAAGGCGTAGCTTTAAAGAATGAGAAAATACATCATAAAATCCTAATGTATTCTGTATTCAAGATTTAAAATATTTCACGATATTTATGAAATCAGAAAACAATCGTTTGGATAACAAATTATTGCAGTAGTTTATTATCAAAAAGGCTACACTTACATTAGCCTTTTACAGAAAAAAGCTGCCATATAGATCTCTTTTTCCCTACGGAAAGCAATACCCATACAGGCAGGTAACGATACACCTGTGGAGCAGAAGCACATACCTCCGAACGGAGCAGGCACACTTGCGGCAGCAGGCTGAGTCTGTGCCGAAGCACCCACTGGCACTGTTCCAAAAACACTGCTGAAAACAAGGATTTAAAAGCCCTTATTAAAAAGTAATCTGCCTACCAGATAGCTACAAAATACAGAAACACTAAACATATCATGTATTACAACAGTTCTCAGATTGCAAGTCTCAAGATATGTTTACATTCTGAAAAATCAGGGACCCAATAACAATTAATATTTGTGCTATACTTATAATGTGTATCACAAAAAAATTAACAAATTTTTAAAAATTATTCTTCAGATTTAAATGCAGCCATTACACAACATATATCTCATTAGTACTGTGAAAAAGCTAGATTTGAAAACAAAAAAGAACTTAATGAGCAGACTAGCACTGTTTTTTATTTTTGCAAATTCCTTTAATGGCTGATCTAATAGAAGATCAATATGTTGTGGTGTTCTGACTGAAATAAAGAACAAGTGGCTTTACAAAGATACACAGCTGAACAAAAAATTCTTTTGTATCTATTATATGTATGAATATAGTAAGAAGTTTATGTTTAAATAAGTAGGGCACTTAAGAAAGATGGAATTAGTGATGGGTTTTGGCACAAACAGTTGTAAAAACTAAGACTACAACACACTACTTTAGTCTCCATGCCTGAAACTGTATCTTAAAAATACATAATCTGACTATTAAATGGATTACCTGAGTTTTATATATACATAATATCTGTCTAAAGATATGTACATATTCTTTTGATCAAATTTTAGCATTCAAGGATGACAGCAACAAAATTTCTGATATAGAGAAGAATAAAATTAGAACAATTACTAAAGGATTATATTTTTACTAGCAAATTAAACTCAGATTTAAAAACTATTCAATTCTTTTTAAGCTATGTCCCCCAAACAGTTATTTAACTCTGTTATTCAGAATAAAAAAAAAAAAAATTTAGAAGATTAACACAAAGCAAGAATGCCAAGACCAAGTACCTGCTAGCGTTACTAGTGGACGTGTATGCATTACTAGAGGTGGCTGCAGAGCTGAACACGCTGTCTAGTTCGGCCAGGGCTGCATACTTATCTGAAGACGCACTTGACTGAGTGGGAACTGAAACCACAGAACCAACAGGAACTTTACCTGTGGCCCCAAAACCACTCCCTTGATCGCCACCTGGAAACCAAAAAAAAAAAAAAATTACACATTTGCAACAAATACATTTGCAACAAAACAGAGGCACACTCAAAACTGTTTGGGAGCTAAAAAATTAAATAGACAAGATCCTGGACTTCATTAAATAATTTAAGCAATACTGGACAAGATTAGTTCCCATATAAATCACTGTAATGAAAATGCAATTTCTATTTCTGTAACAAAAATCTTAACAGTCTGTTTTGGATAACAGTCAGATGTCTAGACTATAAATAAGAAGAAATTATTGAACCCGAGACAAGTGGATTTCACTGAAGTAAACATAAAACTCATAAAATGGTGGACCAAATGTCAGCAACCTATCAGTATTATCATTTTGCTAGGGCTGTTTCAGTAAAAGGTTAGAGACGATTTTAATATAAAGCACTTCCTAAGCACTCTTTGTACGTCAGGCACTGCCATAGCATCACGCAGGCAACAATACACAAAACACAGTTCCATGAGTTTAACGCTGTTACCATTCTCATTTTGGAGATAAGGAAGAAAGGCTCAGATATCAGAATGCGGAATCAGTCTAGCACTACTAGAGCCTGACCTTAAGACTAAAACTTGGCATAAAACTATAGTATAAAGATAATGAATTTAAATACCAATATACTAATAGAAAATAGTTCAAACTGAATGTATTACAATAATCACCAAGTAATCTTTCCATTAAGCTCTTTAATGAAATCTATCACATTATGCCACAGAATAAAAAAATGCTCTCTAGGAAAAAAAAATTTTTTTCAATTTCCTTTAAAAGTACTTTAGGCCAGGTATGGTGGCACACACCTATGATCCTAGCTAGGGAGGCTGAAGCAGAAGGATTGCCATGAATTCAAAACCAGCTTGGAATTCCACAGTAAATTCAAGACCAGCTTGAACTACATAGCAAGACTCTGTCTCAAAAAAGAAAAAAAAAGTGTTTAATTTCTGTGCCTTTAGTTTTATAGTTGATTCAGGTCCAAAAGTAACAAATAACTATTTTACTAAAAATATAGACACAATTTCTATACAACTGAGGAAAGTATAACATTCTCAGATGTTAATAAAGATACCAATTTTAATGCACTGCTTAATATATAAATTTGAATTTGTTTTGCTAAAGCTTGATACCTTGTCCAGCACTGAAGATGTTGTCTAAATTAGCAAGTGCTGCATATTTGTCTGTTGTCTGTAATCCAGGTTTGTTTGTTGAAACCTTACTAACAGCTGATGCTGTCTGATGACTCTGGGAAGTATTGAACGCTCCAAAATCAGCACTGGAGGATTTGGGGAAGTTATCAAAATGAGCAAAATTAGCATTTACTGATCCAGCACTTCCACCTGTAACAGAATAAACAGAGCACTTGAAATTCATGCACTTTTCACTATACCGCTTGGAAAACTGCTGATCACTTCCTTCCTAAACTAACTGTCCATAAGCATTAGAGGGTGTATGTATTTATATGTGATTCTATAATCTGTATTTCTTAAAAATCGATGACTGGTAAATGGCACTCAACTTTAATCATCTAAAGGTCTTTTTATAATCTGTGAAATACTATATACTATAGGCCAGTATAAAATACCATCTAGCTTGGGATAAAGAGTATAACAGGGCAGTAGAGGACTAGCTCCACGATACCTGGCTAAACTTCAGCTATCCATAAAGCAATCCTATATGCTATGTTCTTCACTAGTTCCCCAGGACACTATAAACAAGATGTAAACTATTACTTAGCGGATTCAAGCACTTAAAGCTCCACAGACACAAATCCCAGAGGCTGGGATTAACAATGATTAAAATGTATTATTTTAATTGAGAATTTCTTAAAAGATGGATGCTGAACTTCAGACTTATTTCACTTGAAAAGCTGTTACTTAATTCTACACAGTATTTTACTGTGCACCGAATATTATGTTTAGAGTAAAATCACGGCTTGCCATATAGTTTAAGACATAAAGATACAGTGTATTATAGCAATTTTTGATTTAACAAAGCACAATTCACTTAATAGACACTATGGTACATATCCTATCTTTTAAAGCACAACTAGACTCTCCTAAAACACTAACAAAAGACTAGCATCAATACATTTCGTTATATACATTTCTTATTTCATGTTTGATACACTAGTTCTTTACTCCTAAACCATACTTTCAGCTATCAAAATTGTGTGCATATAAATTTTTTTAAAAATATATATGTAAAGGTGACAGCAAAATACACTTAGAGGGATTTTAAAAACAGAGGGAAGACACTCCTTTACAAAAAACACAAACACTTTCATCAGTCAGTCCTTTGGACATTCTAAATCAAACATACTCATAAAATTCTTTCAGCAATAAAACTGTTTCAATTAAAATCTATAAAACACAACACAAAACATTCAAAGCAGTACAAGATGCCTACGTGATAAAAGAACTTACTGTGGGTAGCCTGGAGAGGAAAAGCTGAAGTAAATTCACCAAAACTGCAGCTAGATGAAAGTATTCTAAATGCTGGACAGTCAGAAATTACATAAATGATGAAAGTTAAAAGAAAAAAAAAATTGAAAGAAAAGGTTTTGAGACAATACATACACAGAGTTAAAAGTTGGGGAAAAAAAACAATCAGCTGATGATCTAAACAAGGGTTCCAAGAGTTTCTGAAAACAGTATGTACAGTTTATGAGAGAGTATTCTGTGTATAAAGACCAATTCCTGCACAGAAAACTCTTTCCACAATTGATTAAAGTGATCATTAATAATCTACTCTTGACTAAATATTCAGAATTTTTTTTCAAGCTACTGTCCTTAAAATTACTTCAATTTTTAGCTACATGGAAGTGGCTAATTATATTTTCCCTAATTCAAAGATGTAACAGCCTTAAATCAGTATATTCCATGAATCTCAAATATATTTAGTACTTTAAATATCTTTGTGCACATAAGATTTAAGAAGATTCATGTACAGAAAAAGGAGAATAGATTTTGCAATTAGACAACATACCAAGCAGTTCAGAAAAACAAATGAACACAGAAAAAAAAAAAACATTACATTTTTCAGGTTTCCCCAGAGCTTTGAAAGACAGAACTACTTTAAAGTCAGGTAATTACAGAATTTAAATTTAATTTTTCAAAACTACATCTACAGAGTTTTGTTTTTTAAAACAAACACTTAAGCAGAATGCTGGAGAAGTTCTACCTGTAGTTTGGGGTTGAAAAGGAGAGTGACTTGCTGTGGGGAAACCTCCAAAATTACTCGAACCACTAGACTGTCCAAATGCATCAAAGTTTGCAAAATCTGCATTTGCAGAATTCTGAGCTGTAAATGGTAAGGAACAACAGATGTTAATGAATATGAAAACTGTAAATGAAAATACATAACAAATGAATTTATGACTTTTATGAGAAGTGTCAATGTATCACAATTCATTTTAAAGAGTTCACACAGAAATCAGACTTCAAATATACTAAACATTTAACACAATTATATTTACAAAGGCCACCCAGAATATTCCCTGAACACACTTTGTGAAATGTAAAGTTTGCATACAATACCTTTAATGGCCTAAGGAACAGTACTAGAAAGTGACTGTATTAACATAGGGAAATTGAACTGAGAACAATGAATACATGATGCACAGCACAATAAACAAACTTGTGGGATACATCCTGGAAAATTCATTG
Source organism: Dolichotis patagonum (assembly GCA_004027295.1). NCBI lineage: Eukaryota > Metazoa > Chordata > Mammalia > Rodentia > Caviidae > Dolichotis > Dolichotis patagonum. Next base: position 54,760 of record PVJX010004995.1, read on the forward strand.
ATTTAAACTGATATTTCATTATGTAACTCTTAAGAGTAACCTAAATATCTAAAATACATTCTTTAAAAAGTTAACAAAATACTGATTTTTGGACACACAAAAAAGAAAAAAAAAAACAAAAAACAATGTATAAGCGTCTGATCACCAAATTTCAGATAGTCACATTCTATTAGAAGTGTGTCATTTTAAAATCACACTAAAAATTTAAGAAACAATGAAAGCCACAAGCAATTATAACATTCAGGAAAAAAAAGATCAAGATATATTTGGCAACTGGTACAAAATTCCTAAGTGCAAAACTCCAGATTTTCTTAAATTTTAAGTTCAGAAAGAAAATAAAACATTTTTACTGAAAGGCAAAACAGATGCTGGGTTAGAGTTTTTGAGAGGATATGATGCAAAAAACATTTGACATGGGAGAAGGGGATGCTCACTGAAAGCATGAAAAGCACGTGCAAAGGGTGGGGAAAGGTTAGATGCTGTAAAGGTAGTAAATCCTCTGCAGGTAATTCTAGTTTAGTATGCATCTGTAAAGAAATAACTTTGCAAATAAGTATGGTGATATTTAAAAGCCTACACAGTGGGGGGGAAAAAAACCTACACAGTTTTTTATAAGAGTAAAAGTATTAGAAACTCAAATGACCACCAATAACAGATCATTTAAATATATTTCATATGAAATATCATATGACAGAATAAAACATGGTCACTAGAAACCATAGAAAACATTTCATGCAAAAACTTTATGTCAAGGAAAGTAAGTTAAAAATTGTTCTAAGCCGGACACAGTGGTACACTCCTGTAATCCTAGCACTCAGGAGGCTGAGGCAGGAGGATTGTTGCAAATTGGAGACCAACATGGGCTACAAAGTGAGCCCAAGGCCATCCTGAATTGCACACAATGAGACTCTGTCTCAAAAAGACAAAACAAGGAAAAAATTCCAGTTATACCTTCACCTGCCAACTTTTCTTATACTCAACATAGTATATTATATACATAACAGAATCTGCATTTTTAACTAAGTAGTAGGATTTCAAATCAGTATCATTTTCTTTCATGTTTGCCTGAGTTTGTAACACTTTTGCAATGAATATGTAACTAAAAAACTACTGAACAAAAATTTCACCTAACAAATCAACACATTAAACCCTATTCTATGAAGAAAATTAGGAAAACTTAAAAAGCATTTTATACAATTACCATTATGTACATATCTGAATGGGGACAACAGGAGAGGAGGATTCATCTCTAGCAGACCCCCTTCACCAGGTACCTGACTGTGCCACCTGCCTTCTGAAATGAAGGCTGCCACTCTGTATATCAAGTCTCACGCTTCACTTGGAAACCTTTTTTCATACATTTCCCCCCCTCAAACATTACAAGAAAGTGCCTAAATTAAAAAGCATGCTTATTGTGTAATATAAATTTTGTATTTTCTGATACTCTGAAATCTTTTGTTACTCTTTTTTGCTTAACATGATAACTCAACTTCTTTATAGGCTGAAAATTTACTTTTAGGAAACAAAAATTTTTAAAAATTAATTTATTGAAAAGTATTTGGGAAGAAATATCTATAGAAGATTAAACAATAAATGTAATATAAGTTTAAATACTGTTGCCATTTTGTATGACTGGTAACACCAATAACCAAGTGTAGTCTAATAAAAAGGAATCTGGGTTAAGAATCTGGGTTAGGGCAATTCTGTCCTACCCACATGTGACAGTACAGGCTTGTAATCCCAGGCTGAGGCAGGAGGATCACCAGGACTTCAAGGCCAGTTCGGGCTACACAGTGAGTTCAAGGCCAGCCTGAACTACACAGTGAGACCCTGTTGCAAAACAAAAACAGAGAAAATTCCACCCTAATATAGGTAACTAAAGAACATGAAAAAAATCCTTCAATTTCTCTAGTTTTCCCAGTTATCTCACTACCAAAACAGGAGGATTGACTACCCTCCACCTGCAAATCTACCCCTACCGTTCTATAACTTCTGAGAGAATAGTAATAAATTCTTTAAGGACTTTGAAGCTGTAAGCTAAGAAGAAAGTCCAACTAGAAGATAAAATAAGATATAAACCAAAACATGTAATACATACAGTATATAACTATAAATGAATAGAAAACATAGCAGATTCTCAAATATAGTGGGTTTCCTGGTACATCCCCCCTCCCCAATCAAATCAAATATAGTGAGTTATTAGTCCAAAAGGCAAAACAAGTTATGCTTTTGAACATCATAGCTGTATGTTGGAGACATACAAACTATTTTGACTAGGCAAGCTCATTTTTATAATATTTACATTTTCCCAGTGTCTTTCAAATACAGCCTCAAATAACTATTCATTATGACAAAACAAGGCTTTGTAGTACTTGAATCCACTTTTATTTCTAGGTACCAAATCTACTTATAATTTTCAACAATCAGTACAAATGCTGAGGAATCCAGTTTTGGAAAACACAACTTTGCAAATTAAACACTATTAAATTCAATAATACAAAAATTACTACCTGATTATTCAAGCAAACTCTGCACAAAGAAATACAAATTAAAGAAACATGACAAAGTCATAAAGATGTTTTTTAAGTAATCTTATTTCTAAGAGTATGAAGGAATCACTTCACTTTAGAATTTAAGGAATCAACCTAATGAGCACGAAACTTGCCAACAGTTTAATTTCTTCTGCAATAAAACAAATACTCATGCAAAAAGACAAACTACAGGATGCAAACTGAAACATCCTTAGCAAATTCAGTTAACATATATATATATTGTTTCAACTATAAGCCTTAACATTTTTCATCAATTCCCAACATATGAAAAGATGGAATTTCCTTACAAGCAAACAAGGTATCTTGCACCTCTCTTTGAGAAAAATCAATATATTCAATAATTCTAAAACCCTGTCTCCATGTGGCAGCAGATCAGAACAACTTGTACAGAAAGAGCACCGTTTTTCATATCTCATTATATTACTCATTTGTGTTACATGGGTTGCAAAGTAACTGCATGGAGATTTCAAAACTTACAGTTTACAGGTTCTGTGATAAAATGATTATCACAAAGCAAAGTAACTATTAAATTCTGCAGATCAATTATGTTTCTAACTTTATATGTTTCTGAGATTACTTTTTTGAATACAATAATGACCTCACCACCAATATATATTCATATGCACATGTCAGCCAGGATGTCCACACGAAAGGTAAAGATTTCCAACTGTCCATTAAATTATTTGCAAGAAACCCTCAGTTTCCCCAAAACACCATGTTAACTAGACTGTATATCTGAACAATTATCATTTGATATTAAAGGATTCCTCTGTCATATGAAATTATTCAGGGTAAACTTTTCACCTGATGTTATTTTGTGAGAACTTCAGAATGAAAACTCGGTCATCAATGACTCTGTGAACTACAAATGAAAGAGCTCACAAAAGCTCTACAAAAATTTTCAGCTGAACACTAACATTGCTTTACACTTAAAATTACTCTAAGACAACAATGTCAAAAGATCTACATTTAAAAGAAAAAACAGTAACTTAGTAACCTCCTGCAAAAGGCATCTAGTATATTTTACTCTCCTGGAATTAAACTAAAAGACAAGTGAAAAGATGAAGATGAAGATGAAGATGAAGATGAAGATGAAGATGAAGATGAAGATGAAGATGAAGATGAAGATGAGAAAAAAAGAAAAAAAGTGATTTGAGAAGTCATTTGTAAACAAGAACTTCAGACTGAAAAAGACCTACAGTATTCTTAAATAATCTACATGACTATAAGACTACTACTTACCACTCAGGTATCTGACTACTTCTGCCTTATACGAGAAACAGACTATTAAAACTGTTCAAATAATAACTATTTTTTTCAAAGACCATTTTTAGTGAGTTATTAAAAGAATGAGTAAGATTTCTCACGCAAATTAATCCATGAAGCTATAGTAATGGGTCTAATCACTGTTTAGCTAAGCAGGCAACAAAGAAAAGTATAACAATAATACTTGATAGGTGAATACCCAGAAACTGCATACAAGCATAGAAAACTTGAAGTAAACTGAAAATTTACAAGGGTTTGGTAGTTATCTTATCAATAATTTCAACTTGTATTTCAATAAACCTAAAATGGAGATTAAGCCAGAACATACTCAACGCTGACTCTCCCACCCTATTCTTTGTTTTAACCAGCACTCAAATCCAGGAGAATTAGGGCTCCTGTCTTGTCAGCAGGAGAGCCATCTACCTACCTAAAGGTGAAAAGCAAAGAGGCTCTCCAAGTTTTCTGGGGTTTTGTAGTCAATAATTTAAGTTTCCTGATTTCTTACCCTTTTAAAATTATCTCTTCAAAAAAGCAAAAAGGTAACGACCATCCTAGTATCCCTTCTAAAAGCAAACATAATAAAAACTATACCATGACTGAAGCATGTCTTCAGAAAAATATTTTTATTAATATTTAGAATTAAAGTACCCTAAATACTTGCTAGAAAGAAATGTGACTGGCTGGACAGCAGTTTTGCTACAATTGGCAAACTCCTCCAATAATACATTTTGGAATGTGTATATATGAGATATACTTTATACCACTACTATTCAATAAGCTAGGTCATCCAATAGGAAGAAAAAGTAATACCATGTAATCTCACAGATGAGTAAAATAAGGCAAAGTAAATTATAAAATACAAATATATCAACTTTAATAGGTTTCTGCTACATTCATAAAATTATACATATCTTAGAAAGACAGTCTTAAATTTTTCTTATTTACAATTAAAGTTATGGAAATCAGCTTTAGCCAATAACTTACACTCTCATGTTAAATAATTCAAAAAGCTCAAATTACCAAATAAAACTATAAAATTACTAAATCAGTTCCTGTATTAGTGCCTTACATTTGGTTTGAGGTATATTTAATAATTTGCAAACAGAGATGAGTACACTTTCTATGATGTACACATCAATGCCTACTGGCCTGCAAAATAGACTTCAATTATATTTTTAACATAATGTTTCTAGTGTAATGCAATGTAAATAAATAATGGATAGATTTTAAATTATTTTGCATAAAAGATTTAGGCACTGAGCATCAAAAAATTAACACTGTAAAGAGACAATCCAAAATCCTATACCTCCCACCCTAAGTAGTAAGTCTCCTAAGCCACCTCCCCACGCATACACAAGAACCTGTGATTGATCAGGTCTCTAATTCAATTATCACTTTATAAAAGAAACTTGTCAAAGGGAACCAGAGCAGTGCAATCAACAAATTCAGACTAGTACAAACCTTACAGAAAAAATTCACTTTACCAAATTACAGAGAAGAAAAGAGATAAAGAATTTACAGATTAAGAGACCTAAGAGAGAGAGGGCCAGGGATTTAGCTCAATGGTGTAAGCGTCTGCCTGGCAAGTGCCAAGGTTGTGAGTTTGATCCCCAGTACCAAAAAAAAAAAGAGAGAGAGAGAGACCTAAGAGACACAGTTTACAATTGGTTCATGAAACGCTTCTGCTCGCGGAACAATTCCCCTTTTTTTGGTACCGGGGATCAAACTCACGACCTCGCGCTTGCCAGGCAGGTGCTTAAGCCACTGAGCTAAATCCACAGCCACACAGTTTACAATTGCAACATGTACATCTTATTTGAAACCTAATTCTAAATGTGTGTACGTGGGTATGGGTGTGTGTGTGTGTTTGTAAGTATACGTGTACAAATATACATATAATATGCATGATATATAAACAAAACAATCTGGAGTGGAATGAAAATTTCAATACCAACTAATGAATTGTTACTACTATTACAGTGTGATAATCCTGTGATGTTAAAAAAAAAGTCCTTTTCACAGATGTCTTATTTAAGGGCAAACTTCTACTTGCTTCATTGCCTGTAACTGGTAATCTGGACAACTCTTGAAGATAACAATATGCAATATAATGACCATTCTTAAATTCTTATCTTGTCTTGAAATCCTATGTGGCTACTGTTTTGGGGTTTTGTTGTTTCTTTTTTTTTCTGTATTTTTTTCTTTAAAAAAATTTGTTCCAAAATAATATGAATGAAATGATAAATGAAACAAGATTTGCCAAAAGTGATTAGTATTACATAAAGGTTATACTGTCCATTTACTTTTGAACATCTGCCACTTTCCACAGTAAAAGAAAAATATTTAAAGTCCTTCCCATCTTAAGAGGTCACATGCTAACATCTTAATATTACATACAATCCCTTCTGTGATTAGTAAGTGTTGCAGATACATGGTTATATATTACACTTTGACATTTAAGGATGACCATAAATCATCAATTAAACATGTTTACTGATACCTAACTTAATAAAGAATGTTTCTTGCTGCTTTATACACATCTCAGGCTAAAGCTACTAAGAAAAGACACATACCTGCATGACTGTTGAAATGTGCAAAGTTAGCAAAATTGGCTGTGGCTGTTGACTGAGGAGCTGGAGCAGCAAAGATGTCTGAGCCAAGATCACTCAAAAGGTCAAACTGCTTCTTCTCCTGCGGCTGCTGCCCTTGGGAACGTCCTACAACTGGGGACTATAAACAACATAACTGAAGATTTTTCCAGTCAGACCTACTGAACTTTATACAGAACGCTCTCTAATCCATAAGCTCTAAACACATCTACACATAATTATAATGTACTGACTTAACTCTTCATTTTTTTCACACATACTTTTGTGGGGGAAAAAAATTACTCAGGATCCCTAGAATACACTACAAAAAGGGGAGGATTTAATCCACAGTGCTATCCTTTAGACCCATTCTTACACAGGACAGAGGTTGTAATGCCACACAAAAACAGATCTTTCATAGCTCCATGAACTATATGAAGTAGAGAAAAAGTCTAGTTACAAATTTATAAAAAGACTTCAAAATAAGATATAATGCAAAACCACTAAGTTTCAGTAATAAATATGCCACATCGTCAGGCATGTAGGAAAATCTTACTACTTCCTGTTAAAGTACCTCTGAGGCTACACTGTTCTGAAAGTCACCATGGATTTGTTTCACTGACCGTAGACTACATGATAGACACAGCGTTAGTAAGCTTCCTATACACTCTCATGAAGCTGCAGAGAAATCAAAGCAATCGTAAGAAGAACAAAATACTGTACATACATTCCTACCCCCACTTACCCAACATTCTTTTAATGTATTGGAAACTGTCAGGGCACAACGCCACTGTCGTTCAAGGTTACGTCCCTGTCTTAGTAAACAGTTACCAAAATTCTGGCACTCAATCTCCCCTAGGCATTCCCTACAAAGATTTAAGGCTACTCACCTGACTAGGCGTGCCCTTATTTAAGTGCAGTGCTGGTGCAGAATCTCCTAAAAGAGACTTTAGTGGTTTGACCTCAGGTGTGCTGCTTGTGCTACTGGCAGAAGACCCTGAAATAGATGCATGAACTGATGCCACAACCTTAGCTTGTTCTGGTGGTACATACCTAAAACACATAAAAATTAGAATATGAAGTTAGCTCAATTCTAATTTTGTGCAAAACTGTTTCAATATTAATCAATTTGAAAACTCAGAATTGACAGCTTAATATTACATTTAGTTGACATATTCAAAGAAAGACTTCATAAAGACTAACTATAAAACTTGCTCCAGGGCTGAGGACATAGCTCTGTGGTGCAGTACCTCCCTGACAAGCACAAGGTCATGAGCTCAAGTCCCAGTATCAAAAAAAAAAAAAACCCTTATTCCAATTACTTATGACTTTTCGATGATGATAAATACAATATAACTGCTTTCTTTTTTCAAACTGAAGACCTGTAACTAACCATCACATAGTTAATACTGTAAGTTTTAAAAATGAAATTACCCTAAAATCATAACATTTAGGGAAACAGAATCATTTATTATATTATGATTGTATTATGATTCATAGCCTAAAATAGAGAGGCCTATTATAAACTCAAGAATAAGATCAACAACTGCATTTTATTTTATTGATTGATTAATACATGAACACAGCATGTTCATTGATTGATTGATTTTTGGTACTGGGGATTGAACTCATGACCCCATGCTTGCCAAGCAGGCGCTTATGCCACTGAGCTAAATCACTGGCCCAATAACTTCATTTTAAAAAGAACGAAATTCACAAAAAGAAGCATAGATATGAACACTTAATAACGTAATAAAATGTAAATTAAGGTATTATCATCTTTTATCTGTCTGCAAACTCCGCAAATTTTCTGTTGCTCTCTACTGAAATGTATGGTGTGCCCCAGATGAGTACTACTTAATCCTTAGGGATTGGACAAGTATACACAGGTAACAGGTATATGCACATGCATATTACCATAGCAATCTGTGTAATTTAAAAAATTGGTAAGCAAATCAAATATCTGCTAGGGGAAAGGTATTTAAAAGGATTATGCAAAAATTCATATACACTGGAGCCAGGCATGGTAGCACATGCAGAAGTGGAGGGGGTAGTCATGAGTTTGAGGTCAAAGTGGACTAACTTCTGAGATCCTGCCTCAAGAAAATACAATCTGTATTCTGCACAGCTATTCTGCTTTGACATGGTTTCACTGGTCTTTACAGGTTCTACCCCAGTCATGTATATATAGGAATCATGGGAGAGGGTGAAAGAAGGAAAGAGAGGAAATTAAGAAAATCAGCAATGCTGACAGCTAGGGGTGGGATTATTTGAGAGTTTTGTAATTCTCACTTTATTCCTACCCTCCTCCCATCCCACATATCAAACAGGTGAGGAAAGTAGGCAAAGAGTGGTTAAGAGTTACTATTCCAGAGACAAGAGCTCAAACCCCACTTGCATAATTTGAAGATGATGAAACCTGAATAAATTATTACATCTCTATGCTTCCATTTCTTTAATCTATAAAATGAGGTAAAGATGCTGTGAAGTCTTTAACCAGCTAACAACTATAGTTCTTGGTATACTAAAACTGTACACAGTGTTGGCTACAACCAAACCACATAATAACTATAAGCAAAACAATTCCCCCCCAATAAATGGAAGAAATGACAAAAAATATGAGAATGAATACAAGAAGGTATGCTTTCTCGTAATCTGGCATTCCACTGATGGTATAAATTCCTGAATACTGCCAAGTGTGAGCCAAGATAAAACCTGGTAATAGCTGCTGGCTTCATTTAAAACTAAGCATATCGGGGCTGGGGATTTAGCTCAGAGGCTTAAGCGCCTGCCTGGCAGGCATGAGGTCATGAGTTCAATCCCCGGTACCAAAAAAAAAAAAAAAAACTAAGCATATTTAAGAAGTGATTCTGACAGCCACCCAAACTAACAATTTCAAAGTATCACTGAATATCCACAGCTGCAACGGTTGTAAGTGTAGTTTCTTAGAGTAAGTACTCTCCCCTCCCTTTTTGAGATAAGGTCTTGCTATGTAGTTCAGGCTGGCCTTGAAATTACTACATGGAGGGGCCAGGGATTTAGCTCAGTGGCTTAAGTGCCTGCCTGGCAAGCGTGAGGTCGTGAGTTCAATCCCCGGTACCCCCCCTCAAAAAAAGAAAGAAATTACTACATGGCCTGGACTGGCCTCAAACCTAAGGCAATCCTCCTTCTTCAGCCTTCCAAGTGCTGGGGTTATAGTTGTGAGTCACCACAGCATGTTATTAAATTCCCTTAGAATGCTTTGGGACAGCATTTCATACCATGTTTTTTTAAAAAAAGAAGTCATTGCTAATTCTGTGTTACTGTGCAAAAGCAAGAGATAAAAATACATAAGTTCACTCCTTGAAGCTTGTTCTTGTTTTTACTATCATGTTTCTTAAAGAAAAAAATAACACCAAATACTTGTGGTTTTCAGTTATTTGGATTATAGGTTAAATGGATAATTTATTATTTTTATAATAAAGAGATGGAGATTTATGGTTTTAATCCTATTACCATTAACATATTCGTATTTTTCCTTATTATTTACATTCACTTTTCTCATCATAGCTACAGTTAACCCATCTAAGACCCTAGCTACATAACCCATCTAAAACCCTAGCCAAGTCCTAGCCAAATTGATTTTCTAAGCAAAGTAACAACGCTGAGAAAACCTAAAGCTATGTTAGAGCTATGAAAAATAAACAATCTAGCCTTTAAGATCAAAGGTCTAGAGAATTAAGAACTAAAATAATAACTTTTTTAAAAAACCTTTTCAAGTTAAAAAGATCATTCAAGAGAAAGTTTAAAATTTCCTGCCACTGCATTTTTTACTATCACTCATGTTCTAGTAATTTCTTCTTTCTTGAACTAAGATTGTACTGGTATATTTCTGCCTTTACTTATACTGTGTATCTAGTTCAGATCAATACAGTCCTAATGAATCTTGTTTTAGAAAAGTTAGTACATTTTACACAGCAAAAAGAATAAACATTTTGGCAGAGCCTAGAAGTCAGAGCTAATATGCTTCTTGAATGAAAGTACAGGCCTCTCCCCCATAAACCACAGCGAGCGGTCCCTCAGGTCCAAAACACTTCTGAATAGAATATTTCCTGAATTAAAATGTTCCTCGAGGAATTGAGGAGCACTTTATTTCCCTGTATCTATTCTCTTTATCCTTGACTCTCTCCCCAATCTTCTGAAATTCTTAAGAAAACACACCATTATCAATAGCATTAAACAAACAAAAGAAATTCACAGTTAATACATTTTTATCAGCTGTACTTACATTGTGCCAAGAGGTAAAAATAAGAAGTCCCCAGCAGTTAAGCACTACCTCTATGGGATAATCCATGTTCTGCCATAAGGGACATACTAGCTTTATGTAAATCTGTATAGAATTCCTTTTTAAAACATAAAATCTGGAAGATTTAGTTAGGGAGTAAAAAAACTCTTTTTTTTTTGTATCGGGGATCAAACTCACAACTGCACGCTTGCAAGGCAGGCGTTTATGCCACTGAGCTAAATCCCCAGCCCCCAAAACTCCCTTCTTAACCAGAGGTAAACTGACACTTAGGTGGGACATAAGAAGATACTGTGTTTTAAGGAAAGACAATGAAAGATTCAATCATATGGACTGAACTCTGGCACAATGCCTAGTGTACAAAAGACACTATCAGAACACTTGCTGAAGAAATACACTTTAAGAAAGGAGGTTTTGTAGAACTAAAAATGTCTAGAGAGGCTAAGAAAGGATTAGAAAAAGCCTTAACTTTTCGAAAGGGTAGGAATGCTGGTAAATGAACAGCCTACTTCTGGGCATAGATGTATAAATGAGTTAAAAGCAGAAATTAAGGTTTTTGGAAAACAAATCCAAAAAAGCCAAAAGATATGTGAATCTACAGACTTACCTGTCTCTTTCCTGCCTGCTTGGCTTCCTTACCTTTACTGCATCAGAGTGGTTTGAGGAGCTTACTCTACAAACTATTCACTCACCATCTTTTTTTTTCATATTTTTCTTGTAGAAACTCTTTCACTTTTTGTGGGTCCCTGAAGTCTGGAATTGCTGAAGATCTATCATCAAATAATCCTAGCCAAATCTGTTTACAAACCTTTGGAAAGAATCAAAAGAAGAAACCAAAAAAGTGTTAAATTCAACATCTTCACTTAAGATTTTATGAGAAAAATCATTCTTTCAGACAGCAAGCTTACTTAATAATTTTAATACTACTTTCAGTGAAAATACTCATTATAATCAGAAATGAAGTTGATTTTAATATACTGCAGTATACAGAATTTTAGCACAAGAACACTCAGACAAGTAGTGAACCAAGATTTGAGAGGATTTCAAGTTTTTTGGTCTTGAGATGATCATAAGCTGTAACATAAACACAGTCATGTAATCTGTATGAACTTTAATTCTCTTACCTGTAAAACAGAGGAACTTCATCAGCAGGAACTTTATGGGCCCTTTAACACCCTCAAGGAACACACAATAGAATCAAAAGTAACTTACCATTCCAGTATAACCATAATAAAAGGTTATGAAGACACACAAAGATGACAAAAAAGAACTATGAAGAAAAACACTGATAAGTGGACTTCATCAAAATTAAACTGCGCTTCAAAATAACTTAAAAAGGCAGGCCACCAATTTAATAAAAACTGTTTACAAAATGTACAAGAACTTAACAAAACTTGAAACTAGATTTAAAAATAAAAAACTTCTACAACTCCATTGTAAACACAACCACCCAATAACGGGGCAAAAGATTTTAACAACTGTTTCAAAGATTTACACATGGCAAATAAGGCTTAACAAAATATCATACAGAAAATAAAAATTAAAATAACACCAATTCGCCCACAATATAGACACCCAGAGATAACATACTCATAGAATAAACCACAAGAAAAGCTTTAAAAAAAAGTATACCACCATGTGTCAATAAGAACAGGGGCGGAGGGCAGGGGGGAGAAAGGAGGGAGGAGGAACAGGAAGAGAACAAAACAGCTCAGACTGTATGAGTAAGACCCCAGTGAAGTGACTTTCAAAACAATTCTTTAGGTACCTGAATTGGCACCATCAGGGCCACCTAAAGACTCACTGGAAATGCAAACTATCAGGAAGCCACTCAAGACCTGGAAAGTCAGTAACTTAAAGTGATGCCCAGGCAATTCTGAAGCAGGCTAAGTTTGGGGGGAAAAGTGCTTCAGCAGTATCTAGGTCGGCAGACAGAAATTTCATTTCTATCTATAATTTTCATCTTTCCTAACTTTGGTACAGATGGATAGGCTCAAAGCAAAGATTTTAACAGAGATTCCTCAAATCTAGTAAAGCTGTTACTGAGAAAGGTTCCCTTCAGAGCACCTGTTTCATGACCCAGAGAAAAATTGGGACCTGCTGTCATATTTTGGCCCCTGAAAAATTATTTCTGCTTATATTATCCTTTTTTAAGCTTGTAGATTTGCAGGAGAGGTAAAATCTCTTTTCTGTATTTTGTATCTGTAAAACAAATACCATCAACTAAAAAGGTGGTTTTTTAAAGCTTTGAATGGAAGAAATGAAGAGACTAAGGAACACACAGATAAGCAGTAAGGACCTGTGATCATGAATATTTACTGTGAAACAGCCTCAGTGTGGCTGCTTAGGCACAAAGTAGGTACAATGACGGTTTTAATCAAGCAGAATACAACAGGCGTTGAAAGGGCATGACTATAGTAACAGACCATGGAATTTAAGCTAGACTAAGAAAACTGAAGACAAAGAGGTTTAGCAGAATGGAGGACTTGATTATCCCAAAATTACTGGAATTGTGTTGTAGAGTAAATGAGCTAGGAAGAGAAGATGAGTAACAGTCAGAAAACAGGATACTTGAAATCTGAGAGGTGATGTAGTTATCAACAAAAGGTCTAAAACGGAGTGAAAAATCATTAGTGGTAAGTTAAAGACTGAGGAGGTTATGTGAATGATCCACATGGAAGTCAGGATTTTCAAGAAATGGTCAGTGAGGAAAAAAAGATATCATGTAAAGTGCTAAAATCTAAAATGAGAAGGACTAACTGGCTTGACTCCATTAAGAGAGCAGGTGATAAAATCTACTGGCATGAGGAATATGAGGGGCCAGAGACTAAAAACACTAGGGAACCATAATGACCCCTACACACGCCATCATCTGCACAGGCTGAACACTAACGAGATTAGTTTTGATGCCCTCTTTAAGAGGAAAGGATAATCAGTTCTAATTATAGCACAGTGTGGCTGAGGTGGTTGGCTGCCTGGACTAGGGAATCAGACCACCTGAGTTTGACTTCCAATTCTGTTCACTAGCTGACATATCTTGAAATGCGAAACACAAGTAGTACCCAGAGCTTACTTCACAGGGATGCTGTCAGGTTAAGTGAGTTTAAACATGTTTTGACCTGGAACAGGCATACATAACAAGCTTTAAATAGTTTTAGTTACGCTGTTTTGGGGCTTGATCTCTTAAGAGGTCTGTAGGGGGCAGTTATGATGCAATGAGATAAGCAAGCGTCTGAAAGGGAAGGTCTCACTAAGAACACAGGAAGCCGGGTCTCCCTGCTGCAGACAGAATCACTCTTCCCTCCACAGCACTCCGCACTTCTCACTGCAAGAGGCCTCATATTCCAATCTTACCTTCTCATTTAGTACTTCTCAATTCTCTGTAATGCTAAAATCACTAAATAATCAGGCTGGTAACACTATAGGTGAAATTCTTATGGGTGAATTTAAAATAGAATTATACCAGCTGAAAGAATGAATTCATGAAATCATCAGAGTAATTTTTTTCCTTATTCTAGTGCTAAACCATTTTAGCCAATCACAATAGTCAAAGACAGAATTTAAATATTCCTAAAGTACTATAGATGTGTTCAGGGTTACTTTAGGAAACAGAGGGCACACTCAATTTGAGTTAATTTGAAGAGTTTAATCAAAATTCTGTTACGAAGCATAGGTACACTAGAAGAAAATCCATAAATGAGAGTGTAGTCTTCCAGGATTAGTAACAGCAGGATTCCCCGCCACTTACTGGCAGTGACAGGGCGGTATGGGTGCGGGTAGGGGGTGTCACTATAACATTAAAATAATAACAATAAAATAAACCTGATCGAGCTGGAACATTAAAGGAAGTTTACAGAAATATCACAGGGAAGAAGTCAAGAAATTAAATACCCTAAATTCTCTCTTTTCTTCCTTTGTCTACTGACAATGTTCCCCATCAGCTAATCCAAACCACAAGCCAAGAGTCCATTTGTATGAACAGACAGGTTAGCTACTAGAGTCAGAAAAAGGTAAAAGAAGAGAAGCAGTAAAACCAAATCATAATAAATATGTACAGGGCAAGCAACTGAACAAACTCAATTATGAAAACCAAGAATAGTAAGCATAGTATTAATTCACAATTTTATATATAAGATAAAGTGTTTCATCAAGCTTGAGAAAGAGAATAGATAGACTACATTTATAAATCAAGGACAGAAAAAAAGACTAAACTTGCTGAAGTAAACACACATCTTTATTCGGACAAGTCCTTATTTTCATAAAAAGGTTAAAGAGAATAAATGTCATATGGCTCTGCTTAGAACTTCCACATATAAAGACATAAGAACAAGGACAGGAAAGAAAAATGCTCTAGAATGAGGACTCCTTTTTCATTAAGCCAATTCATTTATATCCAATTAAATTTCAGCTTTCTGTCCTTTCTCTACTTAGGAGAGATGTAGGAGTTCTGTCTCCTTCTGTATAGAAGAGTTAACTGAATAATATTGACTTTAAAGCACAAGAATAAATAACAGGAGAATTAAGAATTGAAAAATCTCATGAATAATCAATACTCATTTTTTGGAAATGAAAAAACAAACAGAAATAAATATTAACAGGAAATATTATTAGAAGGTCTCTAGCTGGTTGCTATGAACCCATAAAAAATTCTATTGCCAACTTTATTTTGTGGTGGGGGTGGGGTAGCAAGTAATACTGGGGTTCAAACCCTGGGCCCCAAGCATGCCCTCTACCCACAGCCTTTCTATCATCAACATAAAGGAACAAGGAAAAAAAGTTCACAATCAGAGAAGTATTTCAAACACATCCTGTGACTGAAGCTAAATTCTAAAAAATAAGTGCATTATTAACATCTCCTATACCCAACCTGCTTACACTAGCATAAGTATGCTATTTCTACACCACTAGCTGTAGGTATTTCTCAGTGACAAGAGTATCTAAAAAACATATAAATTGAAAAATGTTTGCCTAAAAAAAGCAAAAAGCATTATTCACATGCCTCATGCAGAAGAAACTGACAGTTCTACTTTTATATACATCTTTGTAAAGACTGATTTATTCCATCTTAACATGTTGTTTTATAAAATGTGCTATAGCAACTCCTGAAACAGACAGTGGAGTAACTAAAAACAGGGACACTCAGACTGCATATGCACAGCACTGAAACACGTAACACTTTGAATTAGTCACATGTACAGATACATGTATCAGACTTATGAGTGATCAAATTCAGTTTATTTTCCCTTAGATGATGATGATGATTCATGCCTGTTTGGCAGTACTGGGCTACTCTACCACTGAGCTGCATCTCCAGTCCTCTCTATTTATTTATTTTGAGAGACTCACTAAATTGCCCGGGCTTTGCTTCAACTCTGCAAACCTCCCACCTCATTCTCCCATGTAGCTGGGAATGCAGGCATGTGCCACTACACCAAACTGCTTTCCTTTACAGTTTAAGCATAACCTACTTGAGGAATGTCATGGCTTTCTTACTAAGAACCTGGTTCTTCATCATGGCTGGTTAGGTCCAACAGAACCTGACCCCTGACTAACTTTCCAAAAGCAATTTGTAACATCACTGCCTTCAACCAAATTGTACTCCACTCAAAATGGGCAACACTCCCCACACCAAATCCCAGGTACAATATATCCTTTATTTTCACTTCCTTTGTCTCACAATTTTCAAATGAAAATTTCATGAGGCAGGTACTTCTCTAAATCACCACATATTTGTATGCTCAGTGCTTGAAGCACAGCAAGCATTTAGTATCTGATACATGAGTGAAAGCAACTTCTTTCCTGAAATGTATGTACAACATTATCTTTTCTCTTTTCTTCCATCTAAAATACACACACTGACTGAGAACATTCAGCTTGCCAACCTATTCTGGCAGAAATAACAAAGTCACTGATCCAAATTCTCCCAGCACATGTAAGACAAAGGTCAGTGAATTATACCTTCTGAGCTAACTCAGGCCTAACGCCTGTTGTAAGATCAGTACAGCAACAAAGATCAATACTGAAACAAAGGCCTGTGACCAGCAAGTACAGCCCGAATATTTACTATACCTGATGCTTCACAGAAAAAGGATGCTAATTCCCGGTATACTTATAATCATGGATTTACTGATACTATCTCAGCATCCAAGAATAAGTGAAACCTGCTTTTGAGGTCAGTAATACAATGCGCACAGTAAGTAACGGACAGATGGCCATAATAGGAAGGAAATCTTCTGCAGGAGAAAACCAGGTGTTTGCCATTTTTGGTGGGATCATCCCTTGAAAATAATGCACCACCAAACCAACAACTGGTAGCCTGCTAGAATTCAGGACTGCTGGAATTCTACTAGAAGTCAAAGCAAAAATCCAAGTTTAAAACACAGAGTTTGCCACAACCACACCAAGTCAAAAGTGAGGGGTAAATCTCAGAAGGGAGTTAAGAGAATGGGCACCACAAAACTTGCATATCAACTGTACCCAAATCTCTGGCTCACACTTGAGCTATGCATATGTTCAATTAAGAACTAAAAAACATAGCAGAGATTTCAGCTGGCATCTATCACAGGAGAGTTTGCCAAATAAAACAAATACCTTTTTTGAGAAACAAAATAAAATTGTATTATTCTCATGATTTTTACTATTTTTATTTTATATTTTTAAGACAGGGTAGTGAAAGCATTAACTACAAAGATAAAAACTGGTAATTCTGTTTTATCACAGTAACAGACTTCTGCTTGCCAAAAGACATCAAAAGAAAATAAATAAGCAAGTCAGAAGCTAGAGAAAATATTTACTAAGGAAGTATCTGATGAAGAATGAGCAAAATTCTGATATATTTATAGAACGGTACTCAGTAATAAAAAGGAACACTCAGAGTTGAATGCCACACTAGGCTACCATGGGTTACACAGAAAGTTCAAGGCCATCCTATTGGCAAGACACTGTCTCAAAACCACCAAAATAATAATAATAATAATAATTATTATTATTTTAAAAAATTACATCCATCTACATGCTAACTCTCAAATGTACAAAAAATGTGTATTCTTAACTGTCGTTTTATTTTTATGAATGTGAAGAACAGTACCTCTAGAAAAGGAAGAGATTTCATAGGAAAAAGTATCAGGAAATGTGCTGGAATGATACCTTTGTGCTCAATCATCATAAGGGCTTTATGCTGCCAAATTACAACTATCAAGTCATCCAGGGACTAAGGATGTAGCTCAGGTGCAGAGTGCTTGCCTAGCACTGCAAAGCTCTGGATTTGATCTCAGAGACCAGAGAAAACAAATCCAAAAGTTCACTTACAATTCTTGCATTTCACAGCATGTAAATTACATCTCAAAAAAAACTGAATAAATATTGAGCTTACCTAATGATACTTAAATTTTCAGAAGTGATATTTAACTAGTAGTGTCAAAACTTACTTTGAAATATAAAACAGGCTGAGGAATAATAATGCAGGTACCTGCTAAAGCAAATACAGTATAGTATTTATTATACTGCTTAATGTTTCAACTATGTATATCATGGAATTTTCCATAATAAAATGGGGGAAGGCAGGTGCAGATGGGCAGATTTAGCCAATGCCACTGCCCAGGGCCAAGGTCTCTTCAAGGCCATACAGAAGGGCAGGTTCTAGGTAACACAGCAGGTAGTCTAACTAGGTTCCCTGCTGCACCATCTCACTCACGCTACCAGCACACACTGCTCCCTACCTAAGGCCCATACTGCTGTCAGAAGGCACAAAGCACGATGAATTCTCCTATCAGAAGATGACTTCATAGCCAGGGAACCCTTGGAAACAGCATAGGTCCACACGAGATCATCCTTAAGGAAATGAATAGTTCATGGTCCAACAGAAGAGTGACAAAAAATATTCAAATTTCTAACAAGTTTCTGTGGGCATGGCCCTTGGCTACTCTAACCCAAAGCTGATCTTTCCAGGCAGGATGGCTTTGATTCCATGA
Source organism: Dolichotis patagonum (assembly GCA_004027295.1). Classification (NCBI taxonomy): domain Eukaryota; kingdom Metazoa; phylum Chordata; class Mammalia; order Rodentia; family Caviidae; genus Dolichotis; species Dolichotis patagonum. The sequence goes on from PVJX010004995.1 coordinate 73,418, forward strand.
AATGGAACCAAGAAATCTTCATTCAGTGTCCTCAGTTCCTCCAATGTCTATCCAAAACCTGTTTCAGGTTTCTTCTCATCAATTCACAAAGCATCCAAATGGACACCTCCAGGTATCTCCAAGGTGAATGACAGTTGGCATACTGGGAATCAAAAAGGTTTTATTGGTCTAGAATAAGAACCAAGCATCAATTTTCAAGAACTTGAGTAGCAGCTGATACTAGAGCAACAGAAGACACTCCAGACGGACTACTAAGCAGATGCATACCAGGTAGCACTGTGCTGCCCAAGTTTGCCTAAAAAGGCACTGGAAGGAACCTGAGCTGTGTATACGGACAAGAAGTATGAAGCACACCTGGTTACATATACATATTCCTGCACACTCAGACAAAAAGTATGAAGTACACTTAGATATATATATATCTATATATAGATATATATATATATAGATAGATAGATAATCCTGCACACGCTCACTGCTTTAAGTGTAATTACAAAGTATGTAAGATTAGCCATGGAAATGTCTGTTGTATTTTGCAGGCAGAAAAGACCAAGAGAGAAGGAGCAACGAGAGAAATTTTTTAGTTATGCAAAATCTTATAATAAAGACTACTGAAAAAGTTTAAACTGCATAAACAAGTTTTAACCCCTGTGGAATAAAATACTTCTAACTGAAGAGTAAACGTTTAAATAGGGTTTTAATTTCACTAAAAAACATTGTGTCTCCATATTCTCAAGCATCAATTCCAAAACTGAAGCTCCTTCTTACACTTACACCAAAATTGGACTGATTTATTTACTGTATTGTTGCGTCGTGTCTTTCTCCCCTGTACAGCAAGTTTTATGTCTCTTTTTACTCATGATTATATAGATAAGCACTCAATGACAGCTCTTAGTACATAGGAAGTGATTAATCTCTGCTTTAAGAACAAAGAATGGGTCAATTATGAACGGTATGGGGGGGAGTATACCTCAGGGGTTTATTTTAAAAGCAACTGTTTCGTTTTGAACCTAATATGAAGCTAATCAAATACTAGTAAGCAATTATTTTATTTCTACATGTCGTCTGTATGTCTGAGGCAGTAATAATACTTTTACTCTAAGACCCTGTCCTAAAACATAATTAGGAAGGTTAATTTACTTCTCGAAGAGAAAAACTATATATGTTTCAAAATAAGATTATTTCTACATTTTCTTTTCCATTGAATTATCTATAGCACTACTTACTGGCCCTCCTTCCATTAACTCAGATAATCAGAAGTTAACCCAATTGTAAAGTTCCTTTAACTAGAAAACCAAGATTTACTTACAATATCACCAAAGAAGACACAAAGAGGAAACCACTAGAGATTTTTTTTCACATAACTTCGTGATATAAGAAATACTACAGGATACGTTAGTTTGGCTCTTGAATGTGCTCTAGAGGCTCATGCGCTAAAGGCTTGGTCCCCAGGGTGGCACAACTGGAAGGTACTGGAACCTTTGTGAGGGAGGGTCTAGTGGGAGATCTCTGCAGTCACTGGGGCATGCAGTCCCCTTCAAGGAGACTGGGGAAAGCTGGCCCCCTTCTCAGTCTCTTTTGCTTTCTGGCAATGAAGTGGCTCCACCATGCACTCCCACCATGATATTCTGGCTCATCCCAAGCCCAAAGCAATGGGGCCAACCCATCACAGATGACAATCTTCAAAATTGCCCAGCAAAAGAATCCTTTTTTCTTTGTAAATTAATCATCGAAAGTATTCTGTTATACTGACAGAAACTTGACTAACACAAACATGTGGAAACGTTGTGATATAATAGGCTCTTGTTTTAAAAAAAATAAAAAGGTCAAAATTTTTCCAGCAAATATAAAGTGCTTTCTGCAAGGTAACATCTGACATACTATGTTCTATAACCTAATACTGGACAGACACATCTGTTGCATCAAACACACTGAGGAAGTCTGAAATCACTAAGTGCTCCGTAATAATTTGGAAACCATTTCTGTACAAACTAATGACATGCTCGTAAAAAAAGAACAAAAACCTTGATGTGTATGTGTAAATAATAGTATTTGCTGGTCAAGGCTACAAAACAGACTGAAACAGAGATACTTTAGTGGGAACTCAAATTCCATCAGCACTGCCATTGGTTTTGTTATTTTCCAAAAACAGCAAGTAATCCTTGACAAAGTTCTGAACAAAGTGAAATCCTCCCTAAATGCACACACGGTAAGCCGTTACATTAACATTAGGGCTCGATTAATGGCTTCCATGTACCCATGCTCCCTTACCATCTACCTTGGCAGTCCTTTTCCACTTGGAATCTGGCATGAATTTCTTTGCAACAGGATGTTTACAATGGTAGTGCGTGTAAGACAGCATTACATTATATGGTGACTACATATAGATGTTTTCTATATATAAATGTCTGGAGGGACATTAACATGTGGCATAAAGTTAATTCTGCTCAACACATTACAAGTCATGCTTTCTTGCTTTCCAGTAATACCTTCCAACGGTGACAACCACCAAATACGTCTCAGCACATTAACAATGCCCTGTAAGAGAGAAAATCCAAGACTGCTGCCAAAGTCAATATTCTTTCTGAACTTTTAGATTAGAAACATGCGTTTCCAAGCATGCATCCATTCATGCACAAGATGTATGAAGATGTCGTTTTAATCTTACATGTATGTGGTTGAGTATGATCCTTTCCAAACTACTGAAAGGTAACAGTAGAAATATGACAACGTATTTTGAAATGTGGAACATGCCGTCTTTATAAGTAGTACAAAACTTTAAGCCTATTAACCACTCATAATATGTAGACCTTACTTGGATCCTGATCAAACGAAGTGTTAAGCGAAAAAAAGTAAAGTTATGAGCTGGGTTCAAGAATGCATGCCTGTAAACTCGGCTACTCATCTTGCCTCAGCTACTTTAGGCAAGATGATCCCAAGTTCTACACCAGCCTGGGCCACTCAGCAAGATTGTATCTCAAAATGAAAAATAAGAAAGGCTAGGAATATAATTCAGTGGTAGCAGTCTTGCACAAAAAAATAATAAAAGCAATGAAATTGATGGATAAATTCCACTCTATACATATTATATGTAAGATTTAAATGCTTAAGTAAGATAAACTATTAATAAAATACTTGCATTTCACAATACTAATCCTCACCCTCTACACAGCTCCTAAGTATTTCAAAACACAGTAACTGATAATACTATGAAGAATTTGGTTTTTAAGGCACTCCTGGATATACTATAAGAAGGTAGGAGTGTCTTTTAACTTCCTATCACAAATTTCCCTTTTTCTATGCAGTCTATTTGCTCCATCCCTGGGTTTTTCTCTGCCAACTTAAACCTGAGTCACCCTCAAAAACAAGCAAAACATTTTTTTGCCTCTGCTGTGAAGCTTCCCCATTTCTTTCTTGTCTGTCAACAGATTGAGCCCTCTTCCATATTCTGCAATTTATTCCCTCCTCCAGTCACAACTGTTTGTTACGGACATGTCTCTCCAACTGTGACCCCCTGGCACAGTGACTGTCATAAAATGTTCTAAGTGGCCCACAGACTTGCATACCTCCTTGCAGGATCTAAGACTCACAGGTTCGTTTCAGTCATCCAGTCACTTCCGCGCTGCTGTGCCGCAGTGTCTGGGTACCAAGGCCAAGGCCTTACACATGTCAAGGAAGCGCTCAGCCACTGAGTTACACCCTCGGCCCTCACATCACAACTAATTTAACTTTTGCATCTACTTTTTGATATAGTGAGTGCTCCAATACCAAATATTTGCTTTTGTACATTCTAAATTTGCCTTGATGTTTCGGCTGCAAAACTGTTTCTTCAGAAATCTTGCCATATGACACAACGATGAACTTTGACAACATTATACTAAGTGAAATAAGTCACAAAAACATAAATATCATATGAGTCCATTTATATGAAGTATATAAAACAAACACAGAAGTAGAAAGTATAACATACATCAGGGACTGAGGAGGAAATAGGGAATTGCTACAGAGTGACAACAAAGTTTCAGTTACGCCTGACAGGTAGGTCAGCTATCTCTTAACATGTGCCTGTGTATAGTTAATAACAATGTATTGCACACTGAAAAATTTATTAACAGGGTAGCTCTCTTATAAGAGTTCTTAGCACAATTAAAAACATATGCTCCTTCATTCTTCATATTCTGGGAACAGTCCCACTAACCTTACCTAGGGACAGATTAGCATGTCTTTACTTACTCATCTAATGGGTCACTGGCTTCCAGGTCTGTAACTCTTGCTTGGTCTACTCTCATTATTTTAACCTTTTAATCTTTTATTCTAAGAACAGAATAATATTCATCTGACACCACCCTGATTCTCAAAAACCTGCCAACATTTTTAGAAAGTAATTTCAAGTCTGAACTGCTAGACTAATCCCAAATATTCTACAAATAGTTCAAACTGTATTTTAATCAGTTAACATATTATTCTAAGCTTCGTATCGTTGAAAATCTTGTACCCTTTCATTCAGATTTTATTTTACTACACTGTACCCAGATCAATCTGGAATCTGATTACTCAAAATAAGTTGTTATTAGCAAAATTTGGAGACTTCCAAGGGTACTCTCTTCTCTAAAACATGTATTTTAAATATTTTCTAGTTGTGAGTCAATACTTAGAACCAAAATCACATGTGTATCACAAGTAGGCAAATAACTGTAAATAAAGTACAACGTACTTTATCAAAGTACTTTCAAAGTACTACCAAAGTACTAGGAAAAAAGATTGAGTATAAAATACTTGTATACATTTTTTAAGGGCGAACGAAGACTGTAACAAATATAATTCAACACTTAAAACTTCTTTTATGTCTACTAAGGGTATCACACATACGCAACCAGAATTCAAGAACTGAAAATAATACTACTTTTCTAAAAAACAGTAAGATTTTCCTATGAACTAACAATGGCTATTATTAATCAACTGGGCTGACTGGCTACTGAGATTACAGAAACTTGCCATTTCTTCATGTTTAATAAATTCTGTGTACACGAGCCTGTGTGTGTGTGTGTGTGTGTGTGTGTGTGTGTGTGTGTAATGTTCTACTGGGAAAAGGACCCAGGCCCTCTGTACGGAACTAAATCCCTGACACTTTTGTTTTGACACAGGGCTGTACAGGCTGAGCTTGAAATTGAGATCCTCCTGCCTCAGCTTCCCACAGTACTGGGATCACAGGCATGCACCATTGAGCCCAGCTTGCTTTCAATAGGTAGCTGGTAGTAATATCAGCAACTCCTCTTCCATCTCAAGATTCAGCTCCTATAATATTTGAGCTCTTTTATAAAACTGATGCTTGTTTACTGCTTTTCCACTAGCAAAATATAAAATTAGAACAAATAAACAAAAGAGATTACAGGAAATCCACTACTGGTAAGAGGAAAAAGTTTCCGTCTAAGTCCTTATTTTATCTATTTTCTTCATTTTACCTATTAGTAGTTCAAGGCTGCCCCTTGAACTACTAACCTCCTCCCTACTGAGCCCCTGCTCAATGTTAAACATCACCTGTATACCCAAAGTTAAAAACTTAGTAAAAAGTAAGGAGAGGACTAAACTACAAGCAGATCACACAGCAGCCTAGAAAAGTTTAACAGAGCATCTCTTACAGAGTGAACTTTTTTTTTACTTTTAAAATAAAGACTTCAGTAACTTCAATACTAGATGCTCTCTAAAAATGCCTGTAACAATTCAACACTGATGAATTTTAAGTTCATCGGTTCCATCTCAGGTTTCAGGTATGTATGTGGTAGACATTAATTCCAAATATATTATTAAATGAGTATAGGCCAAAACATCAAAAGATGAAATAAAAAATTTTAGAGACAATGAAATTCACCATTTTAAACAACTTATTAAACCTTGTTAAAATGATTGCCACTAAGAAAACTGAAAACTGTAAAAACACTTACTTCATTTCCATGTTTTTGCAGGAATTCAATTTCCTGTTGTGTGAATGTTGTCATGGATATAGACTTCACTCTGTGTGGAGGATTTAACCCTCGTCTAAAAAAAAATAGATTTCACAAGATTTATTACTATATATCTTAAAATGACACACATTCAAAGCATTTTTAATTAGCACATTTAAACTTGGAATGATATTTTCAATCAATAAATCAAAAGTATTAAAAAATTATTTTAAACTCTTAATCATCACAAAATGCCAAAGTAAGTCTGTTAGATTCTCACTTAACAATATATTTGAAGATGAATTCAATTAATTACCTAGTTAGGAAAACAGAATCTATAGCATATGAACCTCTAGAAAATACAAATACTACTTCAGAATATTTCTGAGTAAGAATTAACCATAGATAGCACTATAGCAAAGAATTTTAAAACTAAGTATTTTCATGCTGGAAGATCTATCACCTTAAAAATAAGTTTGGGGCTAACTTAGGAAACTATAGGAAAGCTAACAAAACTTGAATTAACCAATATGAATAAGGTGTTATTCTCTCCAGCAAGTCAAGATTCATAATAATGTCTTCAATCACCTCAAGAGGCAATTAAGTGCCTAAGAGAAAACTGTTAAAACTACAGAGAAGGAATTTAGAAAGAGCTGGTTATACAATGTAATGACATTGAAGGGTCTTTTATAACACTGAAGTTTTTACTTATGGATGGTCTTATGAAGATTTTATCTTGATGAGCTTTGATCATGTATACAGAGAAAAACTTGTCCAACTAATACAAAGTGACCTACTCACAAAAACTTAGGTTAAAACAATCCATGAAAACTTCAACGAAATTACTTTGGGGTCATGTCCTTTTATAAAGGCCTCATTTGGAATCCAGTTTCTAAAGAAAATTAACATTTTTACAGAACTTGTCATGGTCAAATCATAATTGTCCATGCTAATTAAATATGAGATTTAACAATGATATAAAAATAGCTGAACGGTCTTTCAAAAATCTTCAGAAACCTTTTAATTAAACGTAGTGCATAATCTAGAAATTCATGACATTATTAAGTTAACGTAAGTGAAATTCAGAAGCTCCCCTAATTTCCTATCCTGCTTCTTTCTCCCCCTTCCATTTACCAGTAATGATAACAGCGTAACTCTCAGGTCACAATAAAAAATAAAACGAGTTATGCTGTATCAATTTCACATTTTAAGGTGGAGAAAAATCACCTTGGTTGTTACTTTGTTTTGTTCTGGTTACATCTTAATAAATTGTGTCCTTCCAAGTCTTAAAAGGTAATAAAACATGGAAATAAAAACTCAATACTAGAGAAACTAAATAACAATAATTCTCTAGTAAAACTTTCAGGCTCAACTATGAAGAAACAACTTTAGTATAATAAATTTCAGGTATCTTTACAGTTAATTTGCCATCATAAATTAACACTAAACAGCACATAAATTTCTAAAAGTGGAAAATCATTATTTGTTAAAGCATAAAGCTACTTTCCAATCTGCCCATATTATAAGAACAAGCCTAAATTCTCCACTCAGGAAGAGTAGTATAAGTTTATTAACCTATATATATTTACTTGTGATATATATATTTACAGCCTATCTTCTCCAAAATAATAGGAATATCCCAAATATTCCAAAATAATAGGAATTATTTTGTTGTTCTCTATGCCTCTACTACCCTCACACTCTGTAACTCTCTCCTTTTTCCCTAATACTTTCTCATTGTTTTTACCCACATCCTTGTAATAGCTTTTATTTTTAAACAGGAAAACCAAAGAAATAGTTCTTTATGAAGAACTAGCAAACACTAGATATATATTACAAAGATGTATATTGTGGAGCAAAGAATTACATCTCTCAAATTGTTCAATAAAACTAACTCTGACTCTTTTAAAATTACATTATAGAGATGTACGCTCATGAACACAGTACAATATGTAGTGCATTTACTGACAAATTTCCAGGCCCTACCATATCACGAGTCTATTTATGAACGAAGTATTCATAGTACCTAAACAAACAAGATTTTGAATTTATGAAACAAATACAACCAAAATGTACTCACAGGCAAACTATGAAAGGACTTTTTTCTTTCCACCTAACAAGAATACTTGTTACAGAATTTCTTTAAATGAATTGTCTTGGTATATTTAAAACTGTACTTAATTTGTAACAATCACAGACGCAGTTTTGCAAGGTCACATTATTATGTAAATTGAATGATCCTAAGAAAATCTCATGTGCATTCTCATGTTGCTTTCTCTAACTGCTCTTTTATATTCTATTTATGCAAACAGATAAACTGTATTTCCAATTTAAGAATATATAAAGACTTCATGTTATTATCCAAATACATGAATATTACACACTTTTAAGAGTTTTGTGAAAACTGAAGAATGATTCTGCTAATAAGTAGCATTCAGATTAATAAGCTTACAGTGAAAATGAAGTCTAACACACTGATGGTGCGAATTCACCAATTTCTTTTTTTTTAATTTTTTTAAATTTTTTTAAATTTTATTTTAAAAGGGAGTAAAATTAAACACAACAAAACAGAACAGAATGGGACATAAGAAAGCATAAATTTCAAAGCTAGACAACCAGAGATCTTCACTATCTGTCATATTGTCTCTTGTTTTCTTTCAAATGGTTGTCCTTATCTTTGCATATGAAGAGCTGATACTAAATAACATAGCCAATCTTTTCACAAGATGTGTAGTTCACTGGCTCCCACTTGCTAGGCAGGGGGGAGGGGGAGGGGGCAGGGAATGGGAGACAGGACATGAGATGTCTGATTCTCAGCCCACACGCAGGCAGGATCATAGTCATCCCCCAGAGACAGGAAGAGTTCCCTGTTCTCCTGGCACCCCAAGTCAACCACACGGTGCAGGTCTCGACGCGCCAGGGTCTCTCTCCTTCAGGCTGCCGAAAGTCTGCCACACTCTCAGCCGCCTCCCAGAGATGGAAAGAGTTCCTTGTTCTCCCAGCACCCCGAGTCAACCACACGGTGCAGGTCCCGACGCGCCAGGGTCTCTCTCCTTCGGGCCGCCGAAAGTCTGCCACACTCTCAGCCACCCCCCAGAGAGGGGAAGAGCTCCTTGTTCTCCCGGCACCCCAAGTCAACCGCATGGTTCAGGTCCCGAGGCAGCAGGGTCTCTCCCCTGCAGGCCCCCCAAAGTCCGCCATACTCACCTGCTATTCTTTCTGATGAATTGACCATTCCATTTCCAAAGTTCTGAAATGGCCAACAGACCACAGAAAGAATTCTCTTTAGGCTCCTGTTTGAAACCAGCAGCTACAGCGATCTGCTGGCCTTGCTTCAGGGCCACGAATTCACCAATTTCTATCATCACCTCTTTCATGCCATTTGGCTCACTACCACTTTCAAGAAGCTATTCTAAATAAATATCTGAAATGTTAAATAATTATGTATGAGATATTCATCAAATACTGTTCATAATAAAAAAACATAGGAAACACCAGTATCAAAAGGGAAGTGGTTAATTCAATGACAATAAAACTAACACTATTCATAACATGCTTATGATTGAATTTTTAAGATTAAAAAATTACAAAGTATTTTCAGAACTACATTAAAAATATCTCTACAAAGAAAACAAACCAAAATTATTAACATTAAGTCTTTGCCTACAGATGAGTTCGGATGACTTTTTTTTCTTTCAATGATCTGTTCTCTCCAATGTTTTCCACAATATATATTTCATATACATATATTAATTTATATGTATACATTCCAACTATAAATTGAAAATATGGCAAGAAATAATGAAAATACAATTGACTAGTTAGTATTAGTTGTCAAAAAATTTGGTCTGTGAGTCCTGAATTTTCCAATGTACTGTAGCTACAACTGTAGCTAAAAAAACTGTAGCTAAACAAAATAAACAACTGTAGCTAAAAAAAATAAAGAAAATGTAGCTAAAAAAACTGTAGCTAAACAAACTGTAGCTAAAAAAAATAAAGAAAATGTAAGAAAGAGAAAATAGTCTTCTTTCTAAGGCCTTCTTGCCATTTTTCTACAACCTGAAAAAATTGCCTTGCAAAACTCTATGATCTCCACCCACCAGCAACTTCATTTCTCTAAATGGAGTTTCTTAACCGTGGCACCAGTGACATTTCAGACCTAATTAACGGTACTGTGTGCAAGGTGCTACTGTGAACGTCAGAGGATCTCTGCTGAACCCCTGACTTCCCCTGACTGTCGGGTGGGCCCCATCAACTAGTGACTGCTTTCTAGACAATGTGTCATCTTCTGCGCAGGGCAAAAATCCTCCCAATTAAGAACCACTACTCTAAATACAACACATGTCAACACCAAACAAAAAAACTAACAGAATTTCTTTGGATCTCACATTCTATCATTTTTTATTGGCAACAAAAAAAATTCTTCCATAACTTATGTCAACATAACAGAAAACAGAATATCTTTTTTTAAGTGATAAAGAAATACACAAGTTTAAAAATATGAATTATGGGGCTGGTGAAATAGCTCAGGGGCACAGTGTCTGCCTGGCAAGTGCAAGGTCATGAGTTTGATCCCTGTTACCAAAAAAAAAAAAAAAAAAAAACCCATAAAATAAAACATGAATTATGTGTATACATACAGTTAAATTAGAGAACCAACCTGGGAAAGGGCTCACAACAACCAAGAATGAACTCAAAATATAAAACAACTAGTTGGCAAAATATTAAATTCATGAGACAGAAGAAAATTCATGCTTATAAAGTAGATTGGCACTTTGGATACTTAATTTCACCCTGCTTCTAACATTATAAAGAGACTTTGATATTATGAAAAGGATTTGCTGCTAAAATGAGAAAGTGTCCATACATTACCAAAAAGTTGTTAACTTATTATTGGAATTTTTAGAAAGAGAAATCTCTAAAGACCAAAATGGATACTTACATACAAATTAACAATTAAATCAGTTAAAATGAAAATCAGACACACCTAAAGAGAGAATTTAGGAAACAGAAGACAAAAAAAGAAGAAAGCAATACAGGTATGTAAAAAGACATACTCAAAAAAGAGGATAGAAAAATTAATTTAATTTAATAACACATGGAATTAATTCCCTTTCTGAATAACAGAACTGAAGAATAAAGGAGAGGTAACATTTCAAAAGATAATGGCTGAGATTTTTCAGATCTAACAAAAGGCAAACAAGGATACATAAATTCCATTTAAAATCATTTTGGCAAAATCTCAAACATGAAAAGATCTGGAAAACAATCAGAGAAACACCGAAGAAACTAAATTTGACAGACGACAGGCTTCTCAATAGGAACAATATCATATTCAAGTGCTAAGAGGCAATAACCACTTTGCTGGAAAAGCTATTGTGAAGGGTAACAGCAACAATGTCATTTTCATATCCTTTAAACACTCGCTAAATAAGCAAGTGATTATAATGTCCAATTTGTACAGAGGAAAAAGGGACAAATGTGACATGTCAACACTCAATAGAAAGCACTTTAAGTACTCTGTATTATTACAAAATTAAAATAGATTAATTGTAGAATGTCAGTGTAAACAGTACAATTTCAATGGTGACAGTAACAATATAACTCACAGCTTCCAAGCCAATAAAAAAGAAAACTCAAAACAAAACAAAAACTGTCAATTTTTTAAAAAGTTAAAAATACTTGCCATTAACCTAGTAATTCTACTCCAAAGTAGAGTGCTTTACTTATGTAAATTATCCCTCAATGAGAAATGTATAAACAAGCAATGGAATACTACTCAGCAATAAGACGAAACAAATTATTGAGATAAAACAACTGTATTTATTTTAAAGGGATTACCCTGAGTGAAATCTGTAGTTAAAATTTACAGAACTGTACACTTTAAAGTTAATTTTAATGTATGTAAAGAAATAAAATTGAAGTTCCATGTTACTGTCTAGAGTAAACAGTTTTTACACTAATTTTTCTCCCTAGCAAACCTTCATTTCTACCTACCAAATTGGATCATTTACATGGCCGAAACTGTTAATCCTAAAACCCAAATCCATGTCTCTTTAGTCATAATGACCACCACCCAAGTGTGACTCAACTAGACAGTACACCTTCTTCCTCTTTCTGCATGTCACCAGTATATGTATGCTGCTCTTGACAATCTTGCAAATAGATTGACTCAACTCGAATAACAATCTGTGCTACATCAGTAAGGAAACCTAGTTTTATTGTTTTTCTCATGCTGGGAGAAAAGTTGGTAAAAATATTTGAATATGCCATGGAAATTTATGTGGCTGCTGATACTACTGGCAGAAAATAATAAAGCTAATGCAACATTTAGTTCTATCTTAGTCCTAGTCACTAAAAATAATACACACAATACAAAATATTGTAAAAATTATACATTTAAAATCTAGGATACATAGAAGATGCCTTTTGCAAGTTATAGAGAGTCTACAAGGTACTGATGCCAAAATACTATATGTACTGCATTGTCCAAATATTAGTCTATCATATATATATTATATATATAGTATATACATTATACGTTTTTATCTAAGCACGATGTAAATCACAATTGTTATTTGGGGGTTTTTTGGAACGCTACAAATGCTATACCATTAGATCTCTGTAATACTTTTAAGAGCAAGCATCTAAAAAAATAACATTCAACTAATGATTTAGCCAGACACAGCAGGGCATTCCTGTAATTCCAGCACGTGGGAGGCTGTGGTAGGAGGACTGCCACAAGTTTGAGTCCAGTCTGGGCTCCATAACGAGTTCAAAGCCAGTCTGAACTACTCAAAGACCCTACCTCAAAAAAACAAAAAATTTTAAACCTAATTAAGGCATTCAGTTAACAGTGGTGGACAAAACCTGAAAATGTCTTCGGTAAATCTCCAACCACCAATAAAATGACCACAGAAAAAGAAAAGGTATGAACCCACTATAGACAGAGAGACAGAAAATGAAGAAGCAACTCAAGAGCACAGAATAGTTCCTTAATACAAACTTGGAAGATAAGAACGTAAATCGTGGTATTTTAAGCCACACGCAGTTTGCACTTGCAGTCCCAGTTAGGAAGTTGAGGTGAGAGGGTAACCTGATCACAAGCTCAGGACCAACCTGGACAATGTATTGAGACCCTGTCTCAAACACAAAGGTAAATTCACCAGCAGCAACTGAGTCCATGAGAAAAGTCAACAGAGGAGCTCTCATGGAGAAGTCAAATGGAAGCTGAGCACCACCACAGGACCTGTGAAAATACTCAAAGAAAGAACTAGGTTCAGGTGGGCATCCACAAACGCGTAGGGTGAAAACATTAGATTCCCAGTTCCTCAGCAACCACAAGTTGCCCGGCTACACAATGGACTCAAGCAGCGCTGAAGAGTGCTGGTAGGACCAGACGAGACACTGGGGAATTACCTGAGACTGTTCACAGTGAACGGCAGGGCACACAGGCCGGTCACCCTCCCAGCCCAGCAGAAATTGGGCTGCTTTCTCATTCCCCAGGAAAATGATAGCAAGTAACTCTGTAAAGGGAGCACATTTCCAAAGTAAGCACAAAAAAAGAGGGGCCTGTCACCCTCAATTCAGTATGAGGTACAGAGCAGCAGGGATACATAAATCCCAAAGGAAGAAAATAATGGCTCGCAAAGAATCGGTAACAAGGCGATAATCAAGATCTTCAAAGTTTCAGGGTAAAAACTACTTTCCTTTCTATGAATGCAGATAAACAACTTCTCAAATGAAGGCACAGAGACCATTTCGGTCCTTTAGCTCCCAAAACTGATCTTCCACTTCACCTTCAGGAGGCTAACTGTGTGATGGCGTCCCTCAGATTAGAAGCAGAGAAGTCCCACAACGGCAACACTGTGGGACTTCTAGAAAGACCTGAGAGTCACAAAGTTATCCAGAAAGACAACCAAAAATTTTCTTTTAAAAAAAAGAACCTTATATATCTGAGCAGAATGAAGTAAATGTTATACCTCAACCAGAGATCATTTATCTGGGAATGTATTAAGGATACACAAATGGAAAGCACAGTAAGACTAAGAAAACTACACCATTGGAAACCTGAGGAGAAGGCACGTGCATGGGAGGTGGGTAAGAAGGATGTATGAAAGCCCAGTACAGTCTGGTGTGGTGGCGGGGGCGTGCCTGTGACCCTAACACTTGACAGACTGAGGCAGGTCCTCCCTGTAAATTGAGATGCCAGCTTGGACTATAGCGGAGTTCAAGGCAAAAATGAACTACACAGCAAGATCTTGTCTCAAAAAACCAATTAAAGAAAAAAGGGCCAAATCCTTATCTTCTTCCTCTTATGGTAAAAAGTCAATAGAGACAAAAATGCAAAACAAAAAAAAAATTTATTTTAGAAACAATAAATTGACTTCCTACAGTAATGAAAAACTGAGAAATAGGTTACTGCCATTTATCACATACTTTGCTTTTAAATTTAAATTCATATATTCTTTTAAGAAAAATTAACTCAGGAGACCGCAGAAAAAGGACTGCTGCAAGTTTGAGGCCAACTTGGGATACAGTGACTTCAGGACCAGCCTGAATTGTATAACGAGACCCTGTCTTAAAAAAAAAAAACATTACAACTGAATTAAAATCGAAGTGAAAATAAACCCTTCTTGCTCTTCAAAGTAATCTATCTCTGACATAGGTTATTTTCTTTAACTGATGAAAAAATCTTATAAAACCTGAGGAAATTTTTAAACTTTCAAAACACTGCTTCTTCACCATATACTGGCAATCTTCTGAAACAAGCACCTACTAAATAAACCGTTCCAAGTTAGAACCGTCAAGATTCACTGCCTAGAGCAAAGACTTGTAGAGAAAAATGAGCACAAATTTTCAGATTTTTCCACACTAATTTTCATACTTCCCCATCTAACAGCTTAAAATTCAACAACAAAAAAGGAACAAGAATTCTTAGACAATTACAAGGAACATTTATCTTGCTTTTCTAAATGTTTTTCTGTCACTTCCATGCACAAGTGTTATATTCTCCTGTAGACTCATAAAGATAAATATTACTTCTTTCAATGAGAGATCACAAATTACCCAAAATCAGTGATCACATGTACAACCACACCCCCAGTCTTTTCTTCTTCAAGCTACTAACAATTCTGTTTCTGGTAAGAGCATGAAAGAGCTTCTCTTGCAGTTTCAAATCTCTTTCCCATCTTGATCACATTTCTTGATACGTGCTCCAGTCTGTTAATGTGCCTCTTAAAATACGTAAAAAAGCAAGGTGTAACTATAACCTGTCTCTTAAAAAAAATATTAATATCATACTCAGAAATCTATGAACAAAATATGTTCTTTTAAAAACTTACCATTCTCTTGACCCTGAAGCAAGGCCAGCAGATCGCTGTAGCTGCTAGTTTCAAACAGGAGCCTAAAGAGAATTCTTTCTGTTGTCTGTTGGCCATTTCAGAACTTTGGAAATGGAATGGTCAATTCATCAGAAAGAAATAGCAGGTGAGTATGGTGGACTTTAGGAGGCCTGCAGGGGAGAGACCCTGACACGTCAGGACCTGCACCATGCAGTTGACTAGAGGTACTGGGAGAACACGGAGCTCCTCCCCTCTCTAGGTGGCTGCTGAAAGTGGCAGACTTTCAGCAGCCTGAAGGAGAGAGACCCTGGCGCATCGGGACCTGCACCATGCGGTTGACTCAGGGTGCCAGGAGAACAAGGAGCTCCTCCCCTCTCTGGGGGGTGGATGTGAGGCGCGAGCTGAGAATCGAACATCTCATGTTGTCCTGTCCCCTGTCCCATGTCCCTCCCCCCCTTAGCAAATGGGAGCCAGTAAACTACACATCTTGTGAAAAGACTGATATCTTATTTAGTATGAGCTCCCCATATGCAAAGATATGGACAACCATTTGGAA